>JAHXRV010000984.1:0-13002 GCA_019904355.1 Psilocybe tampanensis | reverse complement strand
CACCAACGACCGCCCGACAAAACTCATCAAGGTGAGCCCACTTTTCGTCCCCAACGCCCTCGAGAACCGCCGCGTCGTCCTCGCACCGTCCATACCGTCCCAATGACCCCGCCATGTCCCACTTTCGTCGTGTTTCGAGGTTGGATGCAGAGGAGACTTGACGGATGACGCTGGGCTGGCTTGGGAATCTGTGTTCTGTGTCGTCCAATTGGACTCTCTTTGCTGACTATCGTTCTTCTTGTCTCCCTTTTCTCTGTTGTAGATGGTGCGTTTCATTCCAGTTCTTATTCAGTCCAAAATCTAATATCTTTATTCCTGAGTTTAGAAGCTCGAGATCGACTCCTTCTCCGGGTACCGCATCTACCCTAGCAAGGGCAAACTTTTTGTCCGTGGCGACAGCAAAGTGCGCATCCCATCCAACTCCCTCATTCCATCCAAAAAATATTCACAATTCCTCCCATTACAACCCCCAGGTCTTCCGCTTTGCCAGCTCAAAAAACTCCTCCCTCTTCCTCCAACGCAAGAACCCCCGCAAGATCGCCTGGACAGTCGTTTACCGCCGCATGCACAAGAAGGGTATCACTGAGGAAGTAGCCAAGAAACGCTCGCGCAAGACCGTCAAGCACCAGCGTGGCATCGTCGGTGCCGATCTCGCCACCATCGCCGCCAGACGCAACCAGACCGCCGCCGTCCGCACACAGCAGCGATTGGCCGCCATCACCAAGGCCAAGTCAGAGAAGAGGGAGAAGGAGGTCAAGAAGGAAAAGGTCAAGGTCTGTAGTATCTTCATCAGTTATTCGCGCGAAAGTGGGTTTCAGTTGTTTGGGTGCTGATCAATTTTTCTTGTTTTCTCGCTATAGCCTGCTCGCCCAACGGTCGCTTCAGGACCCAAGGTTTCGAAGCAGCAGATGAAGGGTGGCAAGGGAGGACGATGAACTGCTGGTTAGATATCTTCAACTTTATGCATCTCCCTACCGCTATGCCATGTAGTATGCAGCCCTTCCGCACCACTTCATTTCAACGGGCACGCCATGTCATTGCTTTTTGTCTCCACACCACGGATTGGCCTACATCTTGTGTGAAATCGAACATAGAATTCCGTTGAGTCACTCCCGAAGATCAGATGATGGAATGGTACACAACTCGGAAAACCTTAACTTACGGCAAGAGAAGCAAGCCTTTGATCGAGGACCATTCCATTCCCGGGAGGGTCTTGCTACCTCCTCCAAAATGAAGGCATTACAAAAGGCACTCGTGATATATATACGAAAGTCGAAAAAGAGCATGAACACAAGTCAAAGAGAAAGATAGAAAAGTCCATGCTGTCATATCATAATAATGCCTGCTCAATCATCCTGATATACACTTCGCCTACCATCCACAGGGGGTGCGTCTCCTTGCAGTCACTGGGACAACAAAAAAGCCATCTCCGACTTTTTCCAACTCTCTTCATCTTCATCTCCATCTTCTTTCTAAGGTAGGCGAAGAACACGGGGAATTAAAAAAATGGGCATAGATAAAACAACATAACGAAGAGAGAGAGAGAGAGGCAGAGAGAGAGAACAAAAGACCGAGAGAGGAAGCTAGGTATTAAGTGCATACTGGTCATGTTCCCATATACACATAACGACAACGCGGGATAACCTTTAATTCTTCGTGGCTCTGACGATCGACACGACGATGATGACCAGGATGACGACGATGGCCACACCGATGATGATGCGCATCTGGAAATACAAGAGAACATTATTAATGATTGGGATTGGTAATATGAATATAGAGACAAGGAAAAGTACCTTCATGTCTTTCCACCTTGGAAGATTCAAACACGGAATGTGAGCGAAAGAACGAAGAAGGAAGAATCACTGGACTAGGGGGACATACCACATGTTCTGTGGGACGTTGGATAAGTTTAAATGACAACTTAGAGACGATGACTAGCCACGTACCTTACGAACGCGATTCGCACCACGACGGAATCCTTGTGCCGAAACAGCAAGGTTGTCTAAACACAAACATATCCATCAGTCATCCGCCTCAACAACAGCACCACACCCGCACTCGCGGCCAACACGAGTGCATCCACCCAGCAGCAGGCAGCAGGCAGCAGCAGACGACGACGACAGAACAAAACAACGACAACAACAACATACCTGTCTTGTCCTGTAATGAATCCAACCTCTCCCCACGCTCAGCGACTTTGGTGATATTCTCCCTCATAATCCCGACAGTATCATCAATCTGGGCCTGGATAGCGGCCGTCTTCGCATTCCCTTGACTGGGACCAGCAGAAGGACCCGACGAGCCGTTGCCCCGGGGAAGATATGGGTCGTAAGGTTCAGACCTATAGGAGAAAGGAGGCAATGGGAAGGGGGAACATTCGGTTTAGCAGCAGGCCAGAGTTACGAGCATTGAGGGTTCTCAACGGACATTATAACAGCGTATGAATCTATAGAAAGTGAGCAAAGGAGGTCTAAGAGATTAAAGGGGTGGAATACGCACTGTATCAAACAAAAAGGGGGGGCGTAAGTGGTGGTCGTTGGCAGAGTCGTTGGCAAGCCGGGGACTACGACAACTCTGCCCATTTGCCCACGGCGTGACGCATAGCCCTTGTGACGAGATGTGACTGCGCAGTTACCCTCCTCTTGTCTGTCTATTTACGGGGTCTCGCTTTGCTCAGACTGGACCAGTCATCCAGGGAATGAAACAAAACAAAAAAAAAGAGTAGATTACACAAATCCATGAGCGTGTATATGAATACTAAATAACGCCAATAGGGTATAGGGCGACAAAGCGACAAAAGGAAACAAATTGAAAAAAAGAAGATTGATATACAAATCACAAGGTCAATAAAAACCAATGTACTTAGGACCGAAAAGATGTACAAAACGAAAACAAAAGAAAGAAAGAAAAAGAAAGGGCAGAACCTTAACGAAGTGAATAAATCATAATGTCAAAAGATACGAACGAAGGGGGTAAAAAAAAGAGACGAAGACTGTAGGTAAAATAAATAGAGAAGATAAAACCAAACCTTTACTCTACTCTTCCTCCTCTTCTTCGTCTTCTTCTTGAATGGGCTGCTTAAACGCAGGTCCCGAGCGTCCAGCCGGCAGCTGCCTCCTCCCACCGCGCGTCTCCGTCGGCTCATACCCCGTATCCGGCGGGAGTGGAGACATCCTCTCCGCAGGCGAGTTGCCCGACTTGCCTCTCGCACCGCCTTTCGTCCCCGAAGATCCCGTCCCGCCCGTCATCATCGACGAACCGACATTCCGATTCGCCCGTTTAGATCCCCCCCGGTGTCCCCTTGGCGCAGGGGAAAGTGTGATAGGTTCCATTTGCGATGATAAAGCTGGGAACCCAGGAATGGCGGATGACGACGTTCCCGACGTTCCCATCTGTCCCAACCCTCCAGCAAACGGTATGTCATCCTCCTCGTCGACCCAATCACTCTCATCTCCAGCAGCGTATGACTGCTTCCCCGAGAACACGTCCCTAATAGATACAGGCTCATTAGGCGATATCGAAAGCACCTCGATCGGTAAATGTGCCGTTCGCGAAGACCACCCAGGAGGCTCCATCCCCCATGATTTTTTCCAGCTCGACCGCCCAACAGTCCCACCATTCCCATATGCAGGACTGGCAAATGGACCTTGTCGTTTCTGCGCAATGAACGTGGTATTACCCCCACTGCTCCCCGGGCGTCGTGAGCCCTCATCTGCCGAGCGCCTTGTTCGCGCCTTGATCGGCGTCGTCGTCGAGGGCACATTCTCACTCTCCGACGGTTCATAGAACGACGTCGGCCTCGAAGATGGAGGCGAATGTATCGAAGACGCAGCCGAATTCGAACGTATATGTGGCGGGCGAGATCTCACCACACGCGTCGTCGTCGACGAACCCGACCCAGCTCTCCGATGGAATTTCTGCATGGGCGAAGCGGCCCTCAGATGTGCTGACCCTGCTGAGCTCTGGGAAGGCGACTTCCTATGCCTCTGCTGCATTGAGAAACTCCGGATCGATGACGGCCGTGAAGAATGTTCGCCTCGTTCCGAATTGGGGGTATGACTCCCAAAGGACCTTCGTGTAGGGATTTGAGGCGAATCCAAGACGATCATTTGAACAGAAGGTGTCCCAGATGATCGGCGCGAATTGATGGAGCTTGAACGACGGGAGGACATCGAGGGGCGTTTCGTACGAGGACCACCCCGAGATCCAAACTTATTCTTCGGGTTAGAAGACACACTCCCCCGCCTGCCCGGTATGCCACGGGCGGTGGCAGAGGAATTCGCAGAATCTGCAGCATCAGCCTCCTTCCGTTTCCCCTTTCTATCCTCGTTGAACCAAAGACGGAACGCAGTCAACAGGTTCGCCCTATTTCTGTTCGCCCCAGGGTTGGGTTTGTTGACAGACGTGGTGGGGTCCGATGTAAAATTGGGTGTGCTATGTGAGTGTAACATTTCTCCACGAGCATTTATGTGTATCGGTGCGCTCGCTGAAGCTGATTGCTGCATCTGAGCAATCGAATCCCGGGCATCCGCCAATACCCAAGGTGATCCAATTTGAGTGGGACCATGGTTCTGGTCACTAGGAGGAGGGGTAGCAGGTGGCGCTTGATCCTTGACAGCTTTGAGCGGTGGTGACTTGGTAAGCTTAGATGATCCACCGCTGCCATGCGAAGACCTCGGTGCCTCCTCGCCGCTGGTACCCCTTCTGTCCATATCTCGAGACCTCTCTCTATCACGATCCTTCTCCTCTTTGAACGCTTCAGAAGACTTCTTGCGCACCAAGCCGGCAGCCTCTAATGCAGTCGTAGCGCGTTGCATAATGCTCACGCTTCCGGACCTAGGTTTCCGGCCCTTTGAACCCATATCCTTGTCCTTCAAGCTTCCACTTGGCGTTGACGGGTGGGATCTAGCAGATTCTCCAGTGATCGTCGAAGATGATGGTGATAAAAGAGGAGACCTTGTCGGTGACCCAATACGAGGAGGAGTGGTCGATCGCGCCTGGAAAGTCGGTGTAGGAGGAACCAACGCAAATTGCGGAGCATGCATCGGCATATGAATAATCTGCACATTGTCGTCCGTCTGAACGGCCGAAGAAACTTTGGTTCTCTTTTTCCGGTTCGGCTTTTGCTGAGACGATTCTTCACCTGTTGCTGTCTGACTGTGCATGGATGTTGTTTCCATTTCTAGAGGCTCAGACACCAAAGCACTTGTTTCGCCATCGTCGATGAATGTTTTCTCCTCTTTTTTCCTGAGCATCCACCAAAGAGATCCAGAGGCATCGCAAGCGTTTGAGAGAACCGAATGAACAATTTGCGCGGTATCGAACCCAAGCAAAGCCAGAGAATTCAGCAAGCGACGTTCTGGCGGAGTCGAGAAAATGACAGGAGTGCGGGCGCCCAGCAAAGTCGAAAAATCCAGGTCGCGGGCAGTGGGAATGGGGAGAGGTGTCGGTGTTTTCTCAAGAATGGGAGATGCTGATTCAGACATGATCGACGATACCGACCGTCTTTTGGTACGTGCAGGAGTACGGACAGGGTGAGGAGGTGCCTTTGAGCTAGGGGGCCCGCCCCAAGGGATTGGCGACGGTGCGTATGACCTTGGTTGTTCATCACGGTCTTCTTCCATGACAACAGCTGGCTGACGATCGCTTGTCATAGCCAGTTTGGATGAAAGTGATTCTATGTCGGATAACGAGGATTTTCGGATAGTTATATCGCTTGGATGTCGGTGGATTGAAGAAATGTTTGCCATGTTATTGTCGGTGCTCTCAAAGGGGTCGCTCAGGGACTCGTCAGGGGTCGTAGATACGGAGGACACAAGGTCAGGTTGTTTGAGAAAGGGTGACTGGGACTCCTGGGTCGAAGCCTCAGAGGAATCTGGGGCGGTGCTTTCGGAATTACGCCTAGATTCTCCAGGGGTCAAAGGGCGATCCGTATGTGCTAAAGGAGCCGCGGAAGTAGGTGATTCGGGCTCGTATGTAAGGCTTCGTGAAGTAAACCATGGGTGCGCAAGGATTTGGGGTATGCTGAGGCGTTTTGTTACATCTTTTACTAAGATATTTTTAATCAAGTCTCTGGATTCTATAAATCGATGAGGTAATGGTCGTTTCCCAGTAAGAAAAGAGACAAACCGATAGACAACCATGTAGGGTCTTCGAAGTCTCCTTGGATGATTTTTGCACGCATAACGACTTCGTCGTCATCATCGAACGGCAAGGTCCCCGTCAAAAGGCAATACAGTATGATTCCCAGAGACCAAACGTCAACCTCTGGGGATCGTTGAAAGAAAGTAAGGTAGGCGAAAGCGGCGATAGTGGGAGAAACACACCTGGTCCTTCATACTTCTTGCCCTGCAACATTTCAGGAGAAGCATATCCCGTCGTCCCACAGAAGGTTTCCATGAGTATTCCCCGGTCAAATTCTCGAGTGAATCCAAAGTCGCCGAGCTTGACCCGACAACGTTCATCGAGCAAGACGTTTTCGAGTTTGAGATCGCGGTGGACGATATTATTGTCATGAAGATATGCGACCGCAAGGCAAAGCTGTCCGAATATGACCCTTGTCTCATCTTCTGAGAGTCGGCCCTTCTCCACAAGATAATCAAACAGCTCTCCCCCACAACAGAGCTCGGTGACGATCCAGATATGTGATTCCGTCGCAATAACTTCGTACATTTGCGTTATGTGAGGGTGGTGGAGCTGGCGGTGATGGTGAATCTCGCGCGTTAGAGAGGCCGACATGGCCTTTGGTATCTGCTTGATGGCTACGCGTGTGGACGTTAATCGGTGGGTGCCAATCCTGACTTTGCCATAGGCACCTGGATGACTGGATATGGGGCTTCATTGGGAGATTTCGATTTGAAAAGACACGAACCTTCGCCTATGACCTTGCCCAGGGTATAGTTCCCCACCACGCGCATCTTGGATGAAGAGAGCTCTCTTCCGAGTTCATTATAGGCATTAGCTAGTTGTGCTTTGTGATTTTGGCTCAGCGAGGGGGTGTGTTTGTGGCCGAGCGTCGAAGGCATAGTAGCATACAGAGAAGTAAAATAGAGAGAGAAAAAAGAGAGGAAGAGGTTCAGAGACCTGTAGTATAAGTATGTATGTAGTCGTTACAGAATGAAGTCGATTTGATAACGAACGAAGTCTATTCACTAACAAACACTTTGCTTTCAAAACACGTGGCCACTTCATAAAATTCATCTAAACAAATACACCCTAGATTACAATTACTAACGATTACACAAAGCATTTCATACATAAATTAAATGTTATTCTATCTACCAATTCGAAAGCAACGCCTGTCCACATTCCTGTATTATTTTTGATCAGCAAGCGCAGTCAAGCATAGTTTTGTCCGAAAAGGCTTACCTTGAGCCTAGGTAGGTTGTATTCTCGCGCGACGTTCACAATTGTTCGCAACTTCCTTCTAGCGTCCGCCTTGTTCATCGTGAACTGATACGCCCCAGAGCACTTGCAGTATCTCGAAACGTTGTCTGATTGGATTTGCTGGCACTTTGCACATCGGAGGTCCTGCTGCGCGAACGATCGCTCCAAGTTGCGTGCCATGTCGATCAACGCAAACTCAATTGAGGTTCGGTCGTATTCACCCCCACAATTATTGCACAACCACTTGGGATTGACTTCTATATTATCCGGGAGCAGCTCTGGGTCACGGCAAAAGTCAAAATCGCGCAGAACATCACAGTGTCGACAGGGGACATTTGACAGCTTGAGCGGTTCACAGGGATTGCGGAAAATTGCCTCATTCGCAAATTCGCGAACGCCAACTAAATCCAGCAGACTTCGCTTCAGGATCCCAACCTCCACTTGATACTCCTTGGCCAATGAGAAGACAGCACACACGAATTTGACGAACTCCAGGGGTGGATTGTTTAAAGGAAGATGCGAGCCAGGTAATGTGGGAAATTGGAAGGATTGAAAATCCCCTTCAGGGAGACCTGCGTCACGATATCGTTCCCGAACACTTTCGACGACTTTGAGAAGTCTCCTAGTCAAGCGTTTCGAGATGAAGTCAAGAGTAGACTCTACTTCATTCGTTTTTGCTGCGTCGCGTTGCGTGGAATCTGGTTCCCCATTTTCCAATGTCCGCAAAGGAACCCTGGTGATTTTATTCACCTTCTGCCGGATCTTGAAGAGCTCCACAATAAAATATTGAACGACCGCGCTGAAATCGTCTTGAACTGCAGGGGGCAAAAACTTTTCGATGTTCCATCTCATCTCCATGGATAACTCTTCGGGTGGTTCGATCGCTAATGGGTTCTCGCAGACGATGCCGCCCATGTTCGCTGGATCCATAAAGACCAAAAAATCGTAAAAGCGATCGGCATGCAGATAGATGTGCTGGAAGAGTTCGTGGCTCGAAACGGCGGTTGTGATATATGTTGCATACGCATGTGCTGTGCCCGGAGGTTTGGATGTGGACAGTAGAATCGTTCCAAAATCCGCATGGACGACATGAGAACCTAGCCTCTTGAATTCCGCTAGGAGCTGGATAAACGTTTTGCGCATCAACCCATGGACGAAACGATGTATACTTGGATCGTAGAGTTGTGAAGCTGTCGAGCTTATCCATCTCCAAAAATGATCGATCGCAAGCGTAGCTGGACTGTCCGAATTATCCTGTATTTTGTCCAGCAGCCATGTTTTAACCAACGCCTTGAGGATTCCAAATGTCTGGGCTGATATCTGGGATTCGCCTAGGGTAAGGTCGCGCTGGTTTTCACCCGTGGAGTATTCATTAATTGTGTGGGATGTAGAATCGAAAGCTGTGGCGCCGCCGCTGCCTTCAAGTTCGTTCACCAGGACGGATTGTAACACCGAGTTGACAGCAAGATTGCGGACCGTTACTTCCAAGCAGACATTGGAATACACTCCTGATGACTGGAAATCAGTCTTGGGGAACGGCTCCGTCATTCTTCTATCGTTCTCGATTCCACCCAAATCTGGCCAATCACCAGGAGACCACCAGAGTACCATGTCTTGTTGGACCAGCCGTCTCGCGAAGCTAATATCCGCCAGGGTGAGTGGCTGATCTCCTTCAATGTGACCAATCGGTATGTCGTAGTATTCCGCCAGAGCTACCATCCTATCGATCCAAGGCCCAAGAGATATATATCTATTGAGCATTTTCCCGCCGACGTGAGATTGCCAAGGGAAAACATCCAACGTATGAGGGTTTTTGGCTTGGGACATCGCTAGTATTGGGAACTTGGAAAGTTTGGCCACAGAACGCTCGAAGTATGAGACGTCCTTGCTTGACGAAATGATAACCGAAAACGACTTGTCTTCCAAAGTTCCCAGTTCTCGTGAGATGGCTTTGAGGGCAGTAATGTCGGATGAATGATAAGTGGTCGAGAATTGTACCGAATCGGGATACTGGAAAGATTTACTGGGTCCATATTGCTGGACTTTCTTCTGTAAAAGTGTGGTATATAATTCTGGGAGACGGGGTATGGGTTGCCGACGACTGGCGGGGTCGACAAGGAAGAGTTTCACAGAGCCGTTTGGAAGGAAGAGTGCGAAGACATGGAGCGCACCGTTCGCAGCGCAAGCATGATAAAGGAAGAGATATTTCCCTGATTTACCGCCCTTAAGATATCGATCGCGAGAAGACGAGGTTGTACAGCGATCCAATTGGTGAAGGTCAAAGCCAACTTGTTGTGCCCTATTCAACGTCAGGGTTGGGTCGTCGAGGTTACAAGTTTTTCCAAGTCTGAGAAGTCCTCGGAGGACAAGAGGGACCTACAACAATGTGCATTTAGTTACAGTGAAGAATATGAGGAGCCGAAATTGGGGACTGACTTGAAGTTCATAGACACCGTCAACGTTAGGGTCGTTGGTTATGTCAATGAAGTGCTCATGAATCTCCTGGTAAACATCCTCCTTGACTGAGATTTTATAAAGATTTATGCATGGACTGTCGCGAGGGAGGTTTCGAGTAACCTTCGTGCATGAGTAATAGTCTTTTTGGAAAATGGTTTCTGAAGGTTTCTTGAGGTGGATATAGAATTCGCGTGGTATCCGCAGCGGGACCGAAACGAGCTCCGAGTCAATGGACATCCATAGAATAAAGCGTCCAGGTATCTTGCTCTCCCTTATCTGCACAATATCCCATCGATGGCTTGATTGTGGGCGAGTAGATTTATTGAACATGCTTGGTACGATTGTCGATGATGAACCGCCCCAACGCGCCTGCGTTTTCCGTTTCCAACGTGGTCGCATGGCACGAATCCAAGCAGAATAATCGCGATACGGATCAGGCAAGGGCAAATCATCCACCTCGGGTTCGGGTGTTACTTGTCGCCCAATAGTACGTTCAGATACAACGATACGTTTCCGGTTCGGATCGGCAGACACGACGTCCTCGATATCCACTGGATTGGGCTCCTCGTCTCCGTCCTGTTTAGCCTTGAAGAAGTCGGTGACTTTGTTTTGCCTGAATTTATCAACAGCGCCTGCGACACGTCGGTGCAGCCAATCTGGATGACGAACGCGTGGAACGGGGTTGGAGACTTTCTGCATTGCGGCCGGAATCGTGATCAGTTTCTGGATGACGGAACCAAGGCGTTCGATATAATATTCCCAATCGAGAATTGATCTGAGGTCAAAGGTTACCAGACTGCTATCCTTGAGCCACCTGCGAAGATACGTCCGCTTGACGCTCTCTTCAGCTGAAAAGATGGCAACAGGGACGGCACGTTCTGTGACAGGAGCTCCTATAGGCTTTGCCGAAATAATGAATTTGCAGGCCAGGCCTTTGTCTTTCACCATCTGGTCACCCAAAAACTCGGCCAACCGCTTGGCCGTGCTAATCGAAGTCGATTTCTGGCCACCGTATTCTGCCAGGGTTCTTGACATGCTTCGATTTTCGGCGATGAGTTCGACCAGTTCCTCGTCACTCAGGCTCTCGGCCTTGGAATAAAGGACGTCCAACCACTGATCAGCCACCTCTGCGACAGCAGAATAGCATTCCTGCGTAGTGGTTCCAAGCAAGAATTTCTCGAAAATGGCGGACTGGAAGATCTTGATGAGTTGCAATTCTCCACGGCGCTTGACCTCGAACCCTTTGAGTTCTGCAAGGGAACCATCATCATTGAACACAGCGTATCGTTTCTTCAAAAGTTTATCCTCCTCCTTTGATGAAGGCAGGATCATCGCCCTGTAAGGACCGTCCAGTTCGAAGAAGATGGAGTTTTCACTATGAACAACGTATTCCCCAGTTGCCGGGTCAAGATCGTGGTACTGGTGATTTGTGAAACCATCATAGACGAGATGATTCAACATAGTGCAAGGATACGAAAATGCAATTGATTTGCCGTTGGTCAACTTGAACTTGAAGTTTTCAGGGAAGACGCCCGGTAACATACACCAAATACCGTCGGTATCCAGTTCCAAAGGTCGACCGACTTGTTCCACTAGGGCTCGCGCCATTTGAATGATAGTCGCTCCAGTGAGACAGGTGATTCCGGCCATCTCCATCGAATGCCATCGAGCGCCTTTTCGCATAACATATCCATAGAAAGAGTTGAGGATGCACTTGTGAGCGAGTTGGAGGGAATCGTATAAAACGATCATTTTCTTTGCTTCATCCACCTCTCCTATAGAACGTCCTTCGCTGACGACTGTATCGAGGTTCTTTTTCCAAGTCTTGTGAAGGCCTTTATATTCGTATCGCCTGTCTCTGAAACGCCGCACCGTGTCAACGTAGAAAGGGTTCTCCCGCTGACAAACAATCGATTCCCTGGTCTCGACCTTGGTATCTTTTGTTTTCTTGTAAACTTTCCGCGAATAATCACCAAGACGTTTATGAAGGAGAGCAGTTTGTTCGGTAGCCGAAAGATCGGTAAAACGTCGAATAGGACCTCCGGGACGTTTTGCAGGGAATGTTTCCTGGTTCAAAGCATGCTTGATCATGTTGAATTCGTCTCGATGCGCAGGGAAAAATTCGCCTCTCCAGGCCCATTCGAGTCGTCGGTCGCATGTTTTCCCGGGACGATTATAATCGCACACGGCGCAGACAGATTCATCGACCATGGAATCAGGTTGCAGTCGATTTGATAACATGATATTGGGATACATGGCCGCCACATCCAAATGGTAAATGAGGGGTTTATCGACCCGTTTAGGATTATCTCGCATGAGTTCCAGAGCAGCGGTGATTTCAGCTTTGACCTCTGCGTAATGCGTGACTTGATCCAATGAAGTCTTCGATTCCTCCGTTATGCAGAACTTTAGCGCTGCGTCAAGATCGTTGATAAGCTGACGAAATGTCAATACCACAAATAATATGAGGGACTGATAGCGTTACCTGCTGAACTGCGGAGGGAACAATTTTAAACTCGGTGGGGATGTCACTTCGGAACACACCAGCCTCGAGAGCTTCGACATGTCCACCGACATAGGTTTCAGAGGCGAGTAAATGCCCATCATACATATTGCCCTGCGCATCTTCGTGCCTATTCGGCATGATGATATGCCCGCGGTAGGCCTCAACCTAGGAAAATGAGGTCGGTAAGTATGGGGGTTCATTACTCTCGCCAAAATTAAAGTTACCATTAGAAGGGTCTCACAAAGAGTCCCACTTCCCTTCCGTAGAACCTCATCGGGATTGAGAGGGATGATGTTGCATAATGAGAAGACGAATGGATGAACATATTTCATGTACAAATAATACGTAGCAACCGCATCGGAAACGGAATACTGAGCAAGAACTTGAGGCTGCTCCATGGCATACCTAAATTAGAAATTAGCATAAAGCCTCAACTGAGGAGAGCTAGGACGTACGGTGTCATCAATTCTGGGTCAAGTTCAATTGGGTTGTATCCCAATTTCGCCGTCGTCACAGCTTTCAGACCTTGACTTCCTTGTGGGAGGTACGAATCGCGTTTGACCCAGCGGAAACAGTCCATATGGACGCAAGTTCTGCTTTTGTATTCGTCTTCCGCGTCTTTGGCAAACCCAATCTCCAAAAACATGTCG
>JAHXRV010000983.1:0-63001 GCA_019904355.1 Psilocybe tampanensis | reverse complement strand
AAAATAAAATTGGAGAAAGATAGATTCGAACTATCATTATTATATTGCAAATATAACCGATTAACCATTATCAGATTTCCCCTTATATTAAATTAAACTTTTATTACTTAATACTGTTTATTAAAATAATAAAATTTTATTGCTTACTACTTTAATAACTATTATATATAATTTATATATACCCACCCACCTTTATATTTTTATAAAGCCTTTAATTATATTAACCCTTTTAACTTTTTTTTTAATAATTATATTTTTATACTATACTTTTATATTATTATACTTTATTTATAATAGAATATTGGATTGCTAATTAGAATTTTTTTTAAGGGGGGTTTTAATTTATAAAAATATTACTGTATTAGTAATTTATATTATATTTAAATAGCTATTTATAAAAATTTTGCTTTTTTTAATTAGACTTATCTTATAGTAAAAAAAAATCAGAATAATATTAATTTTTTTTTTAACTTGTCTTGGGTGTTAGTAGCAATATCTAGTAAATTAGCTCTTAGAAAAGGGCCTTCAACAAACTTTTAAGGCCCTTTTTTTTTAATACTTTTTATAATTGATTATATGATTAAAGGAAGTGTACAAATAAAATGGAGTCCTTTAACAATATATAATAAAGTATAAAATAAACACTAGCTTCGCTAAAAAAACAATTTTTTTTTTTTTAAAGTTTTAAAATTTTTTAACTTTAATATATCATATAACAAAATTATATTTCAGTAAATTATTAATTCTATCTCCTTAATTAATAATAATTAGATGTGAAAATAAAATTACTAATAAAAATAACACACCTGTTAAAATTAATACTTTGCTTATTAAAAATTTAATCGCCTTTTTATTTTTTTTAATTAAAAAAAAAAATTAAGGCAAAAATAAACAAAATATGTAATAATAAGGGTCACATAAGAGATTTGAACTCTTTTCTCAGCATCCACAAAGCTGTATTCTACCAATTAAACTAATATGACCTAAGTACACTATTCTATATAAAATTAAAATAGTATTATTAAATAAACTTTTTTTTTTTAATTAATAATTAAAGGAAGGCTATCATCTTATTATTTATACTTTGCAATAAGCAGCTTTTATTTTTTTTTTTTTAATAATTAAAATTTAAGAAGCTGTAAATATAAATATTGTTAAATATTGTGAAAATTAAGATAACTTAACTTTTTTTATAGGAAGTAGAGTATTCGAAACTCTGTCTGTAACGTGTAAAATTACTGCTAAACCTCTCAGCTAACCTCCCTATTTTATTTAATTTATAGAGGGGGGGGGGGGTTAAAAATAATTAAATAAATAAAATTTAACATCTGAGTTAATGTTACCAGCTAAACGATATTAAAAATAATTATCCTTTGCTTTTAAATTTAATTTTTATAATTCATCAAGAACCTTACTATGTTATACTTTATTATCCTTAACTAAATAATCTTTACATTCGTATAACTGTAACTCTGTTGAATCCCCATGACTAGCTTTAGCTACCCTCCTTTTAATTTAAGGTATTTAAATCTATCCTCTATAGAATTTATATAATTTTAATCTTCGGCATTTTGGTTTAATTTAAACAATGACATATTTAAAAAAATTTTTTTTTCATTAACATTATTGTTATTAGGTAATACGGTATTTAACATACCACCTAAAATAGACATAAATAAGGTTTACCTATTTGCGGTTTTCAATATTTTATCAGCATCTAACATTAAACCTAAATTAACTCCTATAGGCTTAAAAAAAATTTTTTTTTTTTAAATTATCGCCAGCCGCAGCCAGCCTTTGGCAGTAAACAATAAAGAGCTTTTGCAGCTAATGACGCTATTCTGTCTAAAGGCGAGTTTTAATCTCTAGGTCTTTTCCTTCTTTTAATATTTTTCGCATATGTTTTATTCTATGGTAATGTATATAAAAATGATATATTGTAAACAAGGTAGTAAATAACAAGCATATATATAAGCAAATATGACTATAATTACCAAATAAAGTATATTTTTTACTTAGAATCATCAAAAATGAAGAACCACCTAGGACTCTTAAGATTCTAATTAAAGGGTTTAATTGAAAATCTAAAATATGTTGAGGTAAATTTGGAACACTCCAACCTCTTTTTAAACCTATTCAAATTCTACTAATTATTGTTTTTTTTTTAGGTGTATTATTTTCTTTATTGGGTAAAGGGTTTAAATTATTATTATTTAAAACCGATAATTTTCTTTTTCTATTGTTAAATAATGTCGGTCATTTTTTTGAAAAACTTAGATTATTGGTGCTTAAAACAGGTAGAGCCTTAGCTACTATTAATTTTTTAATTGAAATAAAGATCATCATCAATTCATTAAAGACATAAATTATTTATTTTATTTTTTATTTTTTTTTAATTATTTTTTTTTTAAATTATTTTCATTTGTTTTTATTTGGAGAGAGGGGAAGATTAAAAATTTTAAGTTAACCTAAAAAAAACAAAAGAAAGTATAAAAAATAGCACTTAAAAATTTTTTTAATTAGCAAGTCCCATTAAAACATAAAAAGGCTACCAAAGACAAAGAATTTGTTATACCCTATTTATAATAATACGAGTAAAGAGACTCGAACTCTTACGATTTTAAGGTCATGAGTGCCTAAAACTCATCTGGCTACCAAATTTCAGCATACTCGTTTAACTTAATTTGATTAATCTATAAGAGTTTATTAAAAAATAAAAATTTACCTTTACTCCATAATTATCATACTAGTCTTTAAATTTCAAGGCTAAGGATAAAAAAAAGGGGTTACACTAACCTTGAATCCTATACGAACAAAGAGACTTGAACTCTTAAGGGCTAAAGCCCACTTCTTCTTAAGAGAAGACTGTTTACCAATTTCAACATGTTCGTTTATATATATACAACTAATACTTCCTTTGGTTGCCTTAAATTTAAGTAAGATGGTAATGTTTCTAACATTATTTCTATACTTATATATATTAATTTATATTTATTACAATAAATACAACTATCTTACATTTATTAACCTAATAATTTTTTTTTTAATTTTATCTTTTGCCTAGATAAAATTAAAATTAAAATTAAAATAAAAATAAAATTAAAAAACAAAAGATAAAATTAATAAGCAACCTTTTATTTTAATTTTTGTTGCTTATTAACTTATTATTTTCGTATATAGATATAATTTATTATTTAAATATTGAGCAGAAAAGGAATCGAACCTTTAGTGGGATTAACCAATTCTTTTACAGAGAACCACCATTACCAATCGGATCACCTGCCCTCTTTTATACCCTTGCTTTTTGTCAGCAAAGCTGCGGACAAAAGTTAAAAGAACAATTAAACCAAACTAAATATAACCTTTTTCTTAAAAAAAAGTCTGTCTCTTGTCTCTATATTAAAAGGCTAGCTAAAATATAATTGCTTCCTTATATTTTATACAGTTACTGTAATTGAGCTAAAGAAAACAAAGATAAGATAATAGTTTTAACTATTCATAAAATTTCTTTCCTTATTCTTTATATAAATAAATTAGTTGCTATATCTATATTTTATTATAGTAATCATATTCTAGTAATAAAAGGCAATGATTAAAAAAAAAGAAAATTAAATTAAATCTTAAATTTACCAGTATTTACAGTTAATTAAAATTAAAAAATTAAATTTATAAATACAGGAGTGAGGTGAGTCGAACACCTGTTTTCGATTTTGGAGATCAACATATTAACCACTATACGACACTCCTTTAATTAAAAAAAAAACAAAATTATTATTTTTTATAACTTTTTTTATTACTATTTTTTTTTTAAATAATAAATATTTAAAGCAAAGGTTATAAAAAAAATAATAATTAGTTACCCTTTATTTTATTTTAATAAATTTAAATTTTAAATTTTGTTTATTTAAAAAAGCAAGGGTTAATATAAAAATATTAATAATAATGAACTTTTGTTTTATTTAAAATTTTATTTGCAAAAATACTTGTTAAAAAAAAAGAGCTTATAAAAAAAGGATTTTGGTTTTAATAAGGCTAAAATAGATAGGTTGCAATATCTAGTGTTTATTTTTGTTGCGATAGTTTCTTTTGGTAAATGTAATCAATATAAAAATAAGGCCTTAAGAGGATTTGAACCTCTGTATAAAGTATTAACAGTACTCCGCTTAAACCACTCAGCCATAAGACCTTTATAAATTAAAGATAGTCTTTTAACTTATTTTTTTTAACTATAATTTATAATTTATAATTTATAATTTTTTTAGAAAACAATAAACTAAAAAAAATAAACTAATTAAAAAGGAGTGATTAATAGAGTTAAAAAAAAAATAAATAAAATATATGACAACTATTAACAAAAAGTTTTTTTATAAATTAGTACTACTAAACTAAATATTTTACAATACGTACATTTGTAGCCTATCTAGAAATAATCTATTTCTTAATTATCGTTTATTTAGTTAGCTTTCATAAACATATTTAATAAAATTAAATATTAAACTAGTTCTAACTAAATTTAACGTTTAGTATCTAGAGGTTAGATTCTTGCTTTATAGACATTCAGCACTTATCTATTATGTTTGTGGCTACCCAACTATGCCTTATAATATATAAATATATTAATCGCCTTTGGCGGCAAAAATAATATAATATAATATTTATAAACAATTGGTACACTAGAGAAACACAGCCTATTGGTCCTTTCGTACTAGAAGGTCTGCCTCTTTTTACTAATTATCCCTCCAGAAGATAGGGACCATACTGACTCACGTCGTATTAAACCCAACTCACGTACCCTTTTAATCGGCGAACAGCCGAACCCTTCCAAGCTTCTTCCCCCAGAGGATAGGATGAGTCGACATCGCATTATGTATTAACTACCCAGTAAATTAATACTCTTAACCTTTCAGTTAAGTTTAGACTATATCTTTATCCAGTGTAAGAATACAAGTTACAAAGCATCTGGATATTGGCGTTTAGTCGTTGAAGGGTTAAATATCTTACAGTTGCTTACACCTATTATATTTAACTTCCCTGCTGATTGCCCAATCTTTCAAATTTTCACTGTTAATAAACTAGTATTGAAAGCTATAAGGTGGTTCCAGCATATAGCCAACTTCTAATAAAAAATTACTTTCTTAAATCCCCGATGTGTCTTAATAAAAAAAAAGTCTAAAATATTAGTACCATCATTATCAATGTTTGATAAATCTTGTTTAAAACTTTGTTTTAATAGAATTTTATCAATATCACTTTCTTACCTGATAAATAGCTCTCTGTAGTAGTGTTTACTAAAAGTCTATTTTCATCTATATTAAATTTATAAAACATTGATTGAATTAAAATTGAAGTTATTAAACTCCTTATTTTTTTTATATCTAACCGTTCATATAAAGCATAATTTTACCTATTTTATATTGAGTGTTCTTTCTAAAGCTTCTCTAACTACTTCATAATTAAAACTATCTGTACATAAAGTAATACCTCCTCTAGCAAAGCAACCCTCTGACCTTCATCCCTAATTCAGAAAACTAGACTTCTAGGTATTAAATATTCTGCAATATTAGATGGAATTATTTTTTTATTAATATCATCTAAAAAAAGCATCTACTAAAGGTCTAATTTCTTCTTTGGATTCAGTAGTAAAGCTAAGAGAAAAGTTAGTTTGATTATATTTTGAATCAAACCTTGTACCTTCCTTAATACTAGTTAAAGACAAATCTTCAATTTAACTGTATTATGTAAATACTCTATATAATCAGATTTAGCCTTAGTTATTTTATTTTTAATCTTTTTTTTTTAATTAGGCACATTTTCCGAAAGGTGCCAAACAGCCGAGACAATGTGTACTCTCGTCGGCTATCAGCCTGTTCAAATTATGTTATCACTTAGTAATTTAACCTAAGTGTCCATTTTTCTCAAAATGGTTCAGACTATGTCATCATCTTTTTTATTATTTTAAGGTAATTTTTTCATCATATCTAAAACCATGAACTCATCTATATTATTTCTAAATAATGAATAACTATCTCCAGATATAACTATTATTTTTTTACCTTTGTTTTCTCGTATTTGATTCTTAAAATTAAATTTAATTTTTAGTTCTTTAGATAAATTTAAAACTTCTAATTCCGTAAAACTATGTGTATTTAAAACAATAGATTTATTTTTAGAATTTTTATTGTAATCTAATTTACCACCATCGTCCATAAACCAATAAGCTAAACCTCTGCTGGTTAAATGATTTATTATTAAAGAGTCTGTTATACTCTTTTTATTATTAATAATAAAAAGTTCAGCTAAAGAATTAAAAGCTTGGTGACTTATAGTTTGAAAACCTCAATTAACAATAAGATTACCGTTAGGACTTATTCTTGATTTTTTATGTGGTTTAGATAAAACCCATTGATCAAATAAGTTATAAACATGATCAATGTAAGATTTATTTTTTATCGCTCCATTCAAACTTAATACGATATGTTTTACCTTTATTTTGTGTTTGTAAACTAGCATCACCTAATAATAAACCAATTGAACTTTCTCATTGTTCTTTAGACAAACTATGTAGTTGGTTTTTATAATCTTTAAGTAACTTACTATTAGGACTGATTAGTTTACCTAATAATTCTTCTTTGGAAATTGGTTTCATTATAATTTTTTGTTTCAATTTTGAACCTTTAATAAATGTTTATAAACTAAGATGCTGGGCGCTCGTGGAAAGATTATTGTTAGCAAACTCACTTTCTAGTCGTTGAACGTTCAAACCTTTTTCTTAATTTAAATAATATTATTTAATCTTAAGTAGCTAAGGTTAGCTTCGCTGCAAATTGACTTAAATTTTTAAGTTGTTTTTGCAATTCACCCAGTTTTATTTTTGTTTTTTTTCAAAACAAA
The DNA here is from genome assembly GCA_019904355.1 of Psilocybe tampanensis. NCBI lineage: Eukaryota > Fungi > Basidiomycota > Agaricomycetes > Agaricales > Agrocybaceae > Psilocybe > Psilocybe tampanensis. Next base: position 56,110 of record JAHXRV010000983.1, on the reverse strand, counting down.
GGGACAACATTCTATCCCTAGCGTAACTTTTATTAATTGATCCCCGTCTATCCCATATTATAGCGAGGGGTCACTATGCCCTACTTACGTATTCTGTTTGACTTTTGAGTCTTTCAGTTAAGTATACTTACCGCCATTGAGCTCTCCACAACCCTTCACTGGTTGATTGATCTCCATTCAATTTCTAGTTATACCTTATAAAAATAAAAAAAATTATAATAAAAATTAATCTAAAATTAATTTAAACCAATAAATTTTTAAAAAAAAAATTATTTAGCTTTAATTATTAGTGTTTAATACTAATAAATAATTTTGTTATAAAAAATATTTGGATGTACTTTGCTACTCTATTAAAGACGACCGCCCCAGTCAAACTGCCAATTAGTCAACTCTCCCTTTTTTTTTTAATTTTAAGGTAAACACGAACCCAATTAAGTTTTTAAGGTTTCCAAAAATCTTTCGATATGCCTATTTACTATTAAATTTAATTGTTCTAGATTCACATGATAACTAACTACAGTAAAGCTGCATAGGGTCTTCCCGTCCCCCTGGAGGCAACGCGCATCTGCACGCGTAATTCAATTTCACTGAGCAAGTTGTAGAGACAGTGAGACCATCGTTACATTATTGATACCGGACCACATTTAATGGCCAACTGATTTTGCTACCTTAGGATCCTCATAGTTAAGACCGCTATTAACCAGATTTTCAATTAGTCACTTTAACAATAACTTCTCTTATATTAATGGCATTGGGCAAATTTCACACAGTATACTACCATATAAATGATTGCACTGTGTTGTGTTTTTAGTAAACAGTCGGGGCCTCCGATTCTGTGCCACCTATTTAAACAAAAATTAGTAAAATATTTTGTAATTATAACTGTATTTATTTATACATAAATACTATTTCTATGTTAACCTTTGCTTTTGTCAAGCGTAGGACAAAAGTAGAAAAAAAATATTTTACATTTTACTGATTAATAAATAATAATAATAAGTAAAACAATTTAAGTACCTGGCTTTTGCAAACTGGTTTAATTAAAAAGATTTTGTTTAATATAGGTACCTCTTGTCGTCAAACTTATGAGGTGAACTTGCCGAGTTCCTTAACAACTTTTAGCTCTACGCCTGAGTATTCTCTACTTACGAACCTGTGTCGGTTTAGGGTACGGTAGCATATATTACTTTTACTTTACTTTATTTAAAAGTTTAAGTAAAGATATAAATTAATATTATTTTCCTGGTCCATTTTTTAATTATTGGACTTTCTATTAAAAACTCATCAATCTTAATTTTGATTAAGATTCTTAGAGGCCGCATTAACACAAAGAGGAATTACCTTATCTTTGCAACCCTTTCGTATTCGGCGAATTCCATTTACAGGAATTTTTTACGTTACTCATGTCAGCATTCTCTCTTCAGTAACCTAATAAACAATGAAACACTGTCTATTTAACAGTTATACTGAATGTTCTACTACCTAGATTTCATTTCAAAAAAAAAAGAAATAAAATCAACACGATATCGGTTGATTGTTTAAGACCCGTTAAATTTTCGGTGCTACTATCATTTATTTTATTAAAATAATACTGCTGATGCGTTGTTACGTACGATCATTATAAGTAGCGACTGCCAGGCTCACTTCACAGCTGTATTCGATATTGCTACATCCTTAATTTCACTTAACAATCATTTGGGACCTTGATCAGTGTTCTCGGCTGTTTCCGTCTTGACTGCCCAACTTAGCATGAGCAGTCTGAATATCTACCATCAATTTATGTAATTCCGAGATTCGCTTCCAAAGGTAAGATTTTTTAGATCCCCGCAACCTAAACTTATAAAAATAATTAACTGCTTATTAAACAAAGCACAATAATTATTAAAACTTGTTGGGAATTGCCTTGCTGTACCTTCATAAATTTATTTAGATAGACATCATACTTAAATATGTTTCGGTAGAAAACCAGCTAGCACCAGGTCAGATTGGCATTTCACCGCTTACCAAAACTCTTCGGAGAATTATGCAACATTCACCCGTTCGATCCATTATAATCTGGTCTTGGTAAGATCACCTGGCTTCGGGTCTAATAGAAGTAACTAACCCAACACTATAAAATACAGTTCAGTCGCTTTCGCTAAGGTTTAATCCTTGCTACTCCTATTAACTTGCTGACCCATTATGCAAAAGGTACGCCGTTATCTAATACTTAAAAAAGTAAGATTTCGACTGCTTATAGAGTTACTAATTCACGTTCTATTTCACTCAGTATTTAACTATAATTCCTATTATTTTTTTAATTTTATTTTTTTAATTTTTTAATTAATATAAATTTTTGAATTAAGTATACTGTATCCTAGGTACGCTACCCGCTTTTCAAATTTTTCCTTTACAGTACTTTTCACTATTGCTAAATTTATAATACTTAGCCTTAGAGGATGGTTCCCCTATATTCCGACAAGTTAACTCTCATCGTACTTAATGTTTTTTTTTTATTTTTTAATTTATAACTCTACAGGACTCGAATACCTTATATTGTATATAATTACATTATTAATATTTAACCTATAATTATACTTTTGATCGGTTTAATAAGATTTCAAGTTATAAATTTTTTTTTTATATTCAGGCTAATCCGATTTCACTCGCCATTACTTTCGGAGTCTCGGTTGATTTCCTTTCCTTTCCTTAATAAAATGTTTTACTTCAGGAAGTTTTTTTTTAAAAAGGTTTACCTTAGGATCGCTTAATATTATATAGTTATAATTATAACTGTAAGCTTTTAGTATTTACTTCCTTTTTTATAAATTTGCTTTTTTGTTCCTTAATAACCCCTTTAAATTACTTTCAATATTATTTTTGATGTTATTACTAAATTGTCATCGATACTTTTATATTAATTTATTAACAGCCCTAATTTAAAAAAAAACAATTTTTTTTTTTTAAGACAGCTTAGCAGCTTTGATTTAATTATAACAAATTAAGAATTTTATAAATTTAATTAACCTTTTAACTTTCGCTTTTTAATTTTATTTAAGTTATAAATTAAATTGTTTTTTATTTTAAGGTTTCTAATTTATGTTTTTATTTTAATTAAAAATATAAGCAAAGGTCAAAAATAAAAAATTGTTTTTTTTTTGCAATTATTAAGACCCATTTTTCTTTTAAATGTTTTTATTAAATAGCAGTTTTATAACAAAAATTTAAGTATAAATAAAATTTGTTTTTTTTAGAGATAAGCAGTATTTAGTTTATATTTTAAACTAAAAGTAACTAGTAAAATTTAAATAATAATAATCTTTATTTAAAGTGAAAATATAAATTAAATTAATTTAATTTAATTTAGTTAAAAATTAAAGTTAAAGAGAGAGTATCCTAATTGGTTAAGGAGCTTACTTTGGGTGTAAGATGTTGCATGTTCGAGTCGTGTCTCTCTCGAATCTTTTTATAATTAAACTAATTTAATTATAAAAAAAGAATTAAAAAGCTAAAAAAAAAAGAACCAAATAAATAGAAATAAAGCAATATAAATTATACAATAAACTTATATTTTTGCCTTAATTTTTTTAATTAAAAGGCGATTAATTTATATTTGTTTGTGTAAATATTTATCTTTAAAAAAATAAATATTTTTTTAAAGCTACTATTTTACTATGAAATATATTTAAAAGAGGGTTAAGTATTCTTACTTAAATATTAATTTAAATATTAATTTTAATTTTAATTTTAATTTTTTACTTTTATTTATTTTAATAAATATACAATTATATAAAAAAAAGATATTATTTGTAAGCAAGTATCTTAATCTTTTACTTTAAAAAACAAATTTTTTTTTTAAAGAAATTATAAAAGGTAGAATTAATTGCGATAAAAATAAAAATAATATTGAAAAACTAAGGTAAATTTAAGATAAAAAAACTAAATTAATTTAGTGGTAAATAATTAGAGAAAATTTATAAATAAAATTAAAAAAAAAATTTGTTTTACTATATCATTGTTAATTTTAACTCTTCAAGAAAAATTAATTAGTTGCAATAGCTAGTGATTATTAGTAACAATGAAAGAGAAAATAAAAAAAAAACAATTTTTTAAGTAAAATCTAAACTATTTAACACTTACCCTTAACTTCAAGTATTTATTATTTACTTATGTTAGCCTTTAAATAGGAACCTAAAAACATTTGCTTAATTTTATTGAAGGCAAATGTTAAAAAGGAGTTAGAAAATACTTTTTTTCTTTTCTAAGGGGGTTAGTTTGTTACTAATAATAAATTTACCAGTATTTACTGGTAAATTTATTATATTATATTTAATAAATTATTAAACTTATCTTACTATTTATATTTAATATAAATTTAAACATATAAATAAATATTTATATTTACTTTGTTGGCAAAGCCTAGCTACTTATCATTTATCTTTTATTTATTTGTTAACAATAGACTAATAATCTGATTAAAAAACTAACTATAAGTTAGATGAATTAAGTAAAGGTGTTTTAAGTAAATTAATTATAAAATTTAAATGTTATTTCAAAATTTAGTTTATAGAATTACTTAACCAATAAATAATACACCTTTATTTATATTAAATATAAAATAAAATAAAATAAAATAAAATAATATAATATAATTTTTTTCTAGTTATTGTCCTAAAATAAAAAAAAAACAATTTAATTTATAACTTAAATAAAATTAAAAAGCGAAAGAATAAATATATAATATTTTTATATACTAACTGCTATTTATTTTTAAATTAGCAATAATAAGCAAAAGAATATTTAAAATAAAGGCTACTTTTGCTAGGTATTATTTATTTAAAAAACATCTTATAGGAATTGAACCTACATCTTACTGTTTCGAAGACAGCCACTTTACCTGTTAAGCTAAAGATGTAAAATATTAATTATAACTTAAGATTACATCAAAGGTTTTCTACCACTCTAGCCTTTTTGTTTAATTTATCAATTGGCAAAAACAATAATGGTGCGAGCAAAGGAAGCAAACAAAAAGGCTGGGGGGGGGGTTATATTTACAATTGTAGAATTATTAGTGTAATTCTATAGCATCTCTTAAATAAGAACAAACTAATAATGTGAAAACAAATGCTTGGATTAAAGAAACAGCAATTTCTAATCCAACTAAAGCTAAGAATATAGCAAAAGGAACTAAAGTAATTATAGCTATAATAATATTAGCTGTAAATAATTTAAATAAATAAGTAGATAGTATTTTTAATAGTGTATGTCCAGCTGTTATATTTGCAAAAAGTCTAACACCTAAAGAAACAGCTCTAGCTAAATAAGAAATTAATTCAATTAAAACTAATAAAGGAACTAAATATAAAGGAGTACCTGAAGGTATAAAGAAAGAAAAGAATTTAATACCATGAATAGATAAAGCTAAAACTGTCACACCAATAAAAATTGTAACACTTAAACCTAAAGCTACAACTCCACTAGCAGTAACTGCAAATGAATATGGTACATTAGAAATTAAATTACCTATTAATATAAAGAAAAATAAAGAATAAATTAATGGTATATATTTTTCACTATTACTTCCAATTTGTTCTTTAACCATAGTACTTATGCTAGCATATGAAGATTCTAAAGAAATAGACCAATTATTAGGTATTAATTTATTTTCATTATTTCCATTAATATGTAAACCTAACACTATTACCAATATAAATATAGTGTATAAAGCTAAATTTGTTAAGTTTATATGTAAATATCCTAGTATAGGTGCGCTTAAACCTAATAAATTTACAACTTCAAACTGACTTAAAGGAGATAAAATATAAATATTTTCCATTTATTTTAATTTAATTTTTTTAACTTTCTTTGACTAAAGTCAACAGTTTATTAATATTATAATACTAATTAAGAATTTACCTATGTTAATTTTTTATTTTAAAAAAAAATTAATATGAGCTTTATTACTATTACAAATTTTTGTAAATATAAACAGTTTTTAGTTAAACTATTAACTAGTAATTTACTCCATAAGAAAAAATTTTTCTGCCACTCTAGCCTTTTTGTTTAATTTATCAATTGGCAAAAACAATAATGGTGCGAGCAAAGGAAGCAAACAAAAAGGCTGGGGCTTTAATAAAAACCTTTTTTTTTAATAACTGGTAATATTAGATATTAAGAATAATATAAACAGTAATACATTTAATCTATAAAATTTTATTTATCCCTTTTTTTTATTCTTTAATAGCCTATAATTTAGGTGTATCTCTATTATTATATTGACTAGCTTTAATTTTCTGATTTTTATAACTAGATAATAATTAGTCATTCAAAGAAAGGGTTATATAATAATAAAGTAGATGAAATAAAATTGTAAAGTTAAATTTTATAGTCGTTTTATTAAAATATTTTTACCTTTGCAGCATATTTTATAACTAATACTTTTTTCTGATTAAGATTAAGCTATTACACCTCCTTAATTAAAAAAATAACAAAAAAAAAAAAAAAAAATAAAAAAAAAATAAAACAATAAGATTGCTTTTTTTACCTTTAGCTTTAGCAGTTGATAGGACCTCTTACCATACCCTAACCATAGGTATTTTCCATTTACCTTGGTTAGTTCATAACAAGAGATTATAAGTATAAATTAAGAGGCTTGGGTAAAGGTTAAACCAAGGAAATAAAAATATTAGTTGAAGCGTTAAGGGGGGGGGTAAACACTTTTTATTAATATAATTATATTAATTAAATTCGAGCATGCTTAGATTCGAACTAAGAACTTTTCAATTGACAATCAAACACTATACCAATTTAGATACATGCCCTTATTATTAGCGTATTTCTACATACTAAACCACTTTTACATTTTTTTTAACTTGGTTTTATTAAATAATTAAAAAAAAATCTATAATTTAAGGGGGTTAAAAAAAATTATTTAAGTGTTAAATTAATTATTTAATAAAAATAATTAAAGTAGATGCTAAATAAATTATAAATAATTTAATTTGTTGTAAATCTATAAAAAAATCATTACCTACTTCAATGTTATTAGATATATTACTTAAAGAAAATAAATTTAAAATTAAAGGAGTAAAAATTAATATTAATAAAGCAAATAAACTTAAAGTAATATACAGAGCATAAGTAGTTATAATACCAGTATCTAATTTAGCTAAATTTTTAGCTGTATTATATAAATAATTAGAAAAACCAAAAGGTCCTAAGAATTCAATAACTCCTCTATCTATTTCTTTAGAAATAGTATAACCTAATTTTAATCCATTAACAACAATAAATTGATTATATAAAACATCGAAATAATATTTACCATTTAAAAAAGAATATAATTTAACTATAAAAGTTTTACCATAAATATTAGTATTAGAATTAAATAAAGAAGTAAAAATTAGAGGATTAAAATTATATAAATAAATAGCTAAAGCTGATCCTAAGAAACTTAAAATAGCTGGTAATAATTTAATTAAAGGATTTAATGAAAATTCTGCTTCTACTAAAGCTATATTATTAGGATGAATAAAAATAGAATTAGCAAAGTAATCAGAACCTATACCAACAAATAAATCTGAGAAAATAAAACCAAAAAATATACTAAATAAAGCTAAAATTAATAAAGGAATAATAACAGCTAAATTTGATTCATGGCTATTTAAATAAGAAATTTTATTTCCATTAGGATTTGAAAAGAACACTAAACTTATTAGTCTAAAACTATAAAAAGCTGTTAATCCTGCAGTAATAGAACCTAAAATATAAGCATATAAACCACTAAAACTATATTTTCCAAAAGCTAATTCTAGTATTAAATCTTTACTATAAAATCCAGATAAAAAAGGTGTAGCCAATAAACTTAAAGTACCTACTAACATAACTAAATATGTAAAAGGTAATAATTTAATTAAACCACCCATTTTTCTTATATCCTGTTGATCTCCAAAAGAATGTATTACGGCACCCGCTCCTAAGAATAATAATGCTTTGAAAAAAGCATGATTTACTGTATGCATTAAAGCAACATTATATTGACTTAAACCTATAGCTAACATCATATAACCTAATTGAGATATTGTACTAAAAGCTATTATTCTTTTTAAATCATTTTGTACTAAACCACAACTTGCAGCAAAAAAGGCTGTTGAGGCACCTATTATTGTGATTACTAATAAGGCTGTAGGACTATATTCTAATATTGGACTTACTCTGATTAATAAATAGATACCAGCTGTAACTAGAGTAGCTGCATGTAATAAAGCACTAACTGGAGTTGGCAAATTTGTTAACAACCACTCTCATGGTTGATCGGACTATATTATCTTATTATTTACCATTAATTTTTTTTTCTAAGGATATACCGTTTATAATATCCAGTAAGCCTTAGAATATCTAAATAGTTTATTACTGTTAAAAATGGTTTTATTTATTTTTGCTTCCTTTGCTCGCACCCTTACAAAGGCAAGAGTAGCAGTAAAATAACTTAATTGAATGATAAAAAAAAATAAGCTTCACGTGTAGTCTCTGAGGATCCTACTCAATTATAAAAAATTTTTGGTTTCCTGCTGATTGTCCATTGTACTATCTTTAAGATTTTTACTTAAATTAAATTAAGTACTTAAAGCTTTAGAAGATCCCAGCATATAGTGAAGTTTAATGAGGCCCCTAATAAACTATTATATAATATTTGTTATATTTATCTTATTTTTATTTATTTACCTAATTTATATAAAAAATCATTATGAAAATAAGGTAAAACTAATGAAATAACTCTATCCATACTAGTTTTAGATATTCTAATTCTATACCTATTCTTAATTTTATTCCTTATTTTTAATGTAGATTTAATACCTAGTTCCGCCAAAACTGATTGAAGGACTATACACTCTTCTACTGTAAAAGACTCAGTGCAAAGAATAATTGTTTTAGATCTTCCATATGAATCAAAATAACCATCATCCATTATCCAGTAAGCTAAAGAAATATCTGAAAACATTTCTCTAATGTTTTCAGGTACTATTTTAACAAACTTGTTTAACGTTTCATCTTTTTTATACCAAATACTATGTAAAGTAGTATATAAAGGATGAGTTCTAGTTTTAAAATGATATTGAGAAACTTTTTTTCCTTTATGGTGAGTAAGATTAATATTAGGGTAAGGATAAATTTTTGTTTCTGTAAATTGACTATAAATAGATTGATCCAAATGGTGTAAATAATTTAAAGAATAATAAGCCAAAGTCATAGAAAATTTTCCTTTCCCTTTATAAGGTCTAGATAAACTAATTGAACCATCACCCAACATATTACCAGTCATGGCATGTAAAGAATTTTTAGATATAGAATTTAAAATAGGAAAAGATAAATGATAAACATAATTATTATCTAAATAATTACCTCTGCTTACCAAAAGGTATAAGCAAAAGGAATAAATAAAAAAAAATTAAAATACAATAGTTAACTCGATTATTGACTTGAGCCTCCATACTTCCAGGTAACCAAGAATGTAAAGGTATATTAGCACTTTTAGCTAAAGCACCCCCTAATAAAGCTAAAGAAATAATTGTAATAATATTTTCATTGATATAAGGTACTAATGTAAATATTTCTGAATAATTTAAAGTACCAAATGTGGCAAATAAAGCAAAAAATCCTATACTCATTAACATATCCAAGGCGATCAAATTTATCATGTAATTAAATTTTTTTACTTTTCTCTTTTAGGACTATTACTAGTCCTACATAAACCTTCTACAAGAAAGAAGATACAGAAAGAATAAGTGAAATTATTTTCTTTTTGTATTCATTCTATCTTTGATTAATATAATTTCAGCTAACCCTTCATCGGTTAGCTGTTTACCTTTATCTATTAAAGCAGCAACTTTACAGAAATCTTGATATTCCAACTGTTTTATACCTTGAATTGGATAGGTTTTAAACATTGGAATAATTATATTTAGGTTGTTTGCAAAATTAGAAACTGTGAAATCAAAAGCATTTTCGCCGTGATAATAAACAGCACCACAGTTCATAAATTTAGCGATTAACTCTAATAATTCTTTGTCTCTCTTATTTTGTGTTAGTTTAAACATTAATTGAATAGCATAACCAATTTTAGTTCTATTCGATTTAAAAATACTCACAAAGAAACAACCTTCACCTGATACAAAGCCTGCAATTCAATTCGGATCTGGAATTTTAGTAGTATTAATTACAGTAAAAAAAAAATATTTATATTTTTTTTAAGAGCAACAGGTTTATAATTAGGAAAATTAGATTTCTGAAGATTAGATAAACCTAAATTTATTGAAGCTCTAAGATTAATTATTTGCTGTAATCCTTCTTCAGTCAAGTGTATTTTATTATTTATAAGTTTAACAACTCTAGTAAATAATATAAAATCAGCAGCTTTTTGAGATAGTAAAGGATAGTTTAAAAAATGTGGTATTATACAATTTGTTAAATCTTGAAGGGTATTTACTCTAAAACTAGCTTCATTTTTAGTGTTTTTGTTTACGATTATACCACAACCAAAAAATTCTTTCAATTGTAATAGTAAGTTTATATCTTTAGAATTTAAAGATATTTGAAAGCTCGGTTTTATAGCTCAAACTAATCTATCTTTAATTCTATTATCGATATAAATTGAAATACCAAAATAACCTTCACCATCTACAAATCCTGTTACGAACCAAGGATTAAGCTTAGAATTTTGAACTAAAGTAGAAAAGTTTTTTTTTAAATTTAATTGTTTAGAAAGGATTTTGACTTGATAACGACTTTCGCCGTCCTTTAGAGTACACCTTAATTTAGATCCTAATTTAGAACCTAAATAACTACCGTCTACTCGTTGCTCTTTTACAGACTTTGTTAAATTATCTGATTTAGATCCGCGATAACCCATTTCAGTTTCCTTCATCTTTTGACTTGTTACTATACCCAGGTAATTATTCTGGCCACTTATAACCTTTCGATGATAGTTTAGTATCAAAAGCTTTAGGGCGTCCCCGGAGTTTGGCAGTTTTCGGCACAATTGTGAATTCCTACTTCACGTAGCACCTCCTCTATTCATTGTAAAGGCTAACATTGCTGCTTTATTTGATTGTAATCTTGTAAAATAAAAATTTATTAATAAATAAGATACTACTCCTATAGCTTCCCATCCTACAAACATTACTAAAAAATTACCACCACAAATTAATATTAACATACCACCAGTAAAAGCTGATAAATATGAAAAAAATCTTTGAATATGCATAGCAATCAAATTTATCATGCAATTTAAAGTTTAAAAATTCTACCTTTGTTCATACCCGCTTTAATTTCTCGTATTAATTTAATACCTTCTTCCCTTAAATGAGACCCTAGCTTGCTTCGCAAGCAACTGATTAAATTATGAATTTTACACCAATCTTGATAATCTTTTAATTTGTAACCAAGTATGGGATTTTTTTCAAATAAAGGAATAATAATATTACTTAAATCTGAAAATTTAACTACTGTTAAAGATACGGCAGGGCTTTTAGGGTATTTATATATTTTTCCTGTACCTAAATATTTTACCATGTTTTCCATTAATTTTATATCTCTTTCATGTTGAACAATTCTAAATCTTAATTGTACACGATAAATTAAATTACCAGAGGTAGATGATTTGGATATTAGTACATCAAAGCATCCTTCTCCACTAACAAAACCTGAAACCCAATTGGCATCTGGTATTAAATTAGTATTAATCACTGGTCTTGGTACTGGGATATGATAAATAAAATTTTCTTTTAAGTAATTAGATAAACCTAAATTTAATGATGCTTTAATATTAACTATTTCTAATAAACCTTCAAGAGTCAGATGTTTTTTATTATTAATAAGTTTGATAACTTTATTAAATAAAATATAATCTGCACTCTTTTTAGTTAATAAAGGATACTTATCTAAATGATTAATTAAAATTTTTAAATCTTTAATTGAATCAATAGAAAAATTTACTTTTTTAGAATCAATATGAATAGAACCAATACCTTTTAAATAGGTTTGTAACAAAATTAATAAATTATGATCACGTAGGTGTAAACCTATTTGAAATTTAGATTGTACACGCCAACCTAATTTTCGATTTTGATTTCTATCTACTATTACTGAAAAAGAACCTTCAGCATCGATTAAACCGGTTCAGAACCAAGGATTAATATTAGATATTGAACTTAATGTAGAATAATTTTTAACTTTAAATTGTTTAGAAGGGATTTTGATTTGATAACGACTTTCGCCGCCCATTAGAGTATACCTTAATTTTGTTTTTATTTTATTTAATAAAACTAAATAACTACCGTCTACTCGTTGCTCTTTTACAGACTTTGTTAAATTATCTGATTTAGATCCGCGATAACCCATTTCAGTTTCCTTCATCTTTTGACTTGTTACCATACATGAGTAATTACTTCATCCACTTATATCCTTTCGAATATAGTTTGGTATCAAAAGCTTTAGGGTGTTCCCGGAATTTGATAGTTTATTTCCCCCTATATAGCGTTTTCCCAAAACACTTAGCAGGATCTGTAGATAAATAATCTACACTATAGATATGAATTAAAGTTGAACAATATATAACTGCTAAACCTAAACTAACAGTTAATTGATCAAAATATAAATACCAAGATATATTCATATGCTCAATATTTAACCAACTTATAAGATTAATACTAACGGGGGAACCACTTAACCCTACTTCAAAAAAAGCTACTGTTATTAATATTGAAGTTATTATTAATGAAGTACAAGTTATTATTTGAGAACCTGTTATACCTACTTTTCTTCCTAATAAACCACTCACTAAAGAACCTATTAAAGGTAAGGCTATTATAGATAAATACATTAATTTTGTAAAGAGATAGTTCCTCTTAATCTATAGTAAGCTACTAATATACTTAATCCTATAACAGATTCAGCACCAGCTATTGATATGATATAGATACTAAATACCTGACCTATATTATCATCAAAATTATAAGACATTATTAAAACTAATAATGTTACAGATAATAACATAATTTCAATAGCTATTATCATTAATATTATATTTTTCCTATTTAATACAAATCCTAATATTCCTACTAAAAATAATAGTATAGCTATATTCATTAATACTTAATAATCAATTTTGTTTCTATTAATAATTGTTTAAAATAAATTATATTAACTTACTTAAATACCCTTTGTTTTTTTAACTTACTTATCTAAGAGCCTTTTATTAAAAAAAAAACAAATTTTTTTTTAATTAGGGAAAAATATAAGCATTTGTTAGAATATGATTTATTAATTAAAATCTGAGTTGACCAGAATCGAACTGATATAACCCACTTCCAAAAAATGGTGTTTTTCCTAATTAAACTACAACTCATTAACTTTCCTTTTTATTGAAAAGCAACTAACAGCACTTTTTTTTTTCTTTTTTTTTGTTTTTAATTAATATAAATATAAATTTATATAATACATATTATGTATATTTATATTTTTTACTAAGTTATTTATATTTATACCTAAAAACGGAATCGAACCGCTATTAACTTATTACAAGTAAGCCGTTTTACCTATTAAACTATTCAGGCTTTATATTTTTCATATTCACTTTTATTGCAATAGCAGTTTTAATTATCCTAACTATAGTTTATCAATTGGTAGCTATGTTATTTTTTTTAAGCTCTATAATAATAACTGCTTTTTAACAGGGAGATAAAATTATTAATCAGCCTCTTTATTTATTATATTTATAAAAAAAAATAATTAAAAAGCAGTAAAACAAGGCAAAGGGTTATTAAAAAAAATTGTTTTTTTTTATATTATTTGCTTTGCTAGAGAGATAAAGGTTTTATTTTTGAAAACACTTGGATTTGAACCAAAACTTTCCCCTTAAAAGGGGGACACTCCACCACTCGAGTTCTGCTTTCTATTATGGTTAATTAATTTACCAGCCCTGATTAAAATCCAAAAAAAAGCCAAAGGAAAAAAAAAAAGGCTGGAAAGCAATTTAAAAAAGGTTGCTACTATTTTTTTTTTTTTATTTTTTTATTGTCTAGCAACTTATAACTGCTATAGTTATTGCCTTTTAAAAACAAAGGGGATTATATAAAAAAACAAATTTTTTTAATTTACGGAATAAAAGCGAGTCGAACGCTTAAGGGTTTTATCCCAGACGATTAGCAATCGTTTTATCTTACCAATGAAAATTATTCCTTAAAACTAGATTTATTAAGACCCTAGCTTTTATTGTTTGGTTTAAATAAGTTATATTTTTATACTTTTATATACAGCTATCCTTATATTATTTTTTTTAACCTACTTTTATTTTATAATAAGGTAACACAAGAACAAGAGAATAAAACTAAAAAAAAAAGTGTTTTATTTAAAGGGGGGGGAGGGGTTAAATATAAATATATAAAACTATTGAGCAAACATAAAATTAACATTATCTAGCTTTTATTACTTAATTTAGTAATATAAGATCTTATTACTTGTGTTAATAATAAACCGGGTAAAATATACTTAGATAAAATATAAACAATACTAAATAAAACTACAAAAGAGAAAAAAATTTGATTGAAAAAGAAAAATGGTATTAATTGTGGCATAGTTTACTTTTTTATTTATTTTTTTTTCTTGAGGATTATTTTTATCTCTACTAGTAGTAGTTTAAGTTTAACTAATACAACTACCTGCCTATTGCTTAATTTTTTTTTTATTAAAATTAAAAAAAATTCTTAAAAAATACGCAATGCTAGGTATTTATATTATTATAAATATAAAGATATCAAAAATCTGTAAAGAAAAATCTCTGCTTTTTTCACCTTTTATTATTTGCTCTTTTTTTTTTTTAATTTTAATTTTTTTGTTTATAATACAAAAGCAAGGGATTAAAAAAAAAACAAAGTAATTAAAGGTGAAAAATTAAGCTTTAATAGTTTAATAAACTATAATATAAATGAGATTATTGAAAATTAATTATATACTTCTTTTGCTTTAATTTTTTTGTTTATAATACAAAAGCAAGGGATTAAAAAAATTTTTTTGTTTTTTTTTATACTTTCTAGGCAATACCTTTTTTTAAAGCGTTAAAAAAAAAAACAAAGGAGTAAAAAAAAACACTTTTGTTTCTAAGGGTGTTAGTTAAATAAATCTAAAAAAAATTTTGAGCTGCTTTAACTTTAATAGTATAAGCACCTTTTCTATTTTTTTTAGTAATAAAACTAGTATCAAGATAGTTAACTTTACCTGTAGCAGTAGCTCCTTTTTCATATTTTTTAGTAGTAATTCTAGGTATAATAGGTTCTCTCATTATTCTTCCATTAATATAAATATTTAATCCAGATAAGAAAGAAATAATATTATTTTTAGAAATTAGATTAGGATCATTTAATATTTTAATATTTTTTTTTTTATAAACTTTATTAATAGCAAGTTTAGGATTTTTTGTTTTATTTTTCATCACTAATTGAATAGCATTAGCTAAAATATTAGTATCAAATTTAAAATTATGAATTCTAGTAATTTCTAAAATCACAGGTTTATTAAATAACTTACTTAAAATATTAGTAATAACTAAAAATTTATTATGGAAAACTTTAACTAAATTAAAATTTATTAAATCAAAATAAACTTTTTTAATTAAGGCAGGTTTACTTTTTAATCTAGAAACAGCTTTTCTAACTTTAAATTTCATAAAGGGTAATCTAATATTATTAGGATTTATATTAATATTTCGATTAAAATTAAATTTTTTACCGGCACTGTCAATATTTAAATTGAAAATACTTTCTACTTTTTTAAAATCACTCAATCTTTTTTTTCTTTTATTATTAACTTTTGATTTTTTTTCAAACCATTTTAGTTTAAAATTCTTATTATATTTGATAGAAAATAATTTAAATATTTTTCTTTTAGGAATCATTAAATAATAAAAAAGTCTAATAGTAATTTTATCTGGTGAAAAAAGAATAGTAGGTTTACTAATTAAACAATAAATACTTTTAAAAAAATAAAACAATAATTTATAAGTCTCTTCTTTATATTCTGAAATTAAATTAATATTTTTATTTTTTCTCAAAAAATTTATTTTATCTAAAAAATTATAACCTATACCTCTATTATATTTTAATAATAAACCATATTTTTTTGATAAATTAGGATTAGTATTAATTATATTATTAGATTTACTTATATTACTTATATAGTTATATAAGGTTATGTTTTTGTATTTTGAATATTGGTCCTTGCTAAAGCTAGTAGGTAAGACTGACTTTATATAAGTAAGACTATTTTTGTTATTGCAATCTTTTTTTAAAGAAGTTCCGAATCTTTCAACTTTTTCCTTTTTAAGGCTAATAGTGCTATCTTTGGGTAAAGTAAGGAAGGCTAAAGGAGAAATTTTATCTTTAGTATTTAAAACTATTTTTTTATTAAAACTAAAATTAGTCAGATCTACTTTAGTATTTAAATTTACCTTATCTAAACTTTCTATGTTTGGTGTACTTTGAACTAATCCATGACTAAAGCTAGCAGGGGATAAATTATAGTTTTTTTTATCTTTTGCCCGCAGCGCAAAAGCAAGGGAAGCAGTAATTTCTTTTTGTTCTTTGGAAGGAGTAGAAAGGCTTAATTTAACTGCTTCAAAACCACTTTTTGTTGTTGTTGTTGTTGTTTGTTCTAGTTTTTTTAAAAATTTACTATTTTCTAAGGTTGCTTTATTATTATAATAGTTTATAGTATCTGTTTTAGCATTAAATTTACTTCCTAAGCTTTCTCCTATTATGGGTGAAGCCACAGATAAAGAATTGCTAACATCAGCTAATTGTAAATTGCTACTAGAACTAATAGGTTTGTTGCTTAAGCTAGCAGTTAAATTAGTTGCGAAGCTGTGATTAATTATTATGTTATTTGTTTGATTTTTTTTTAATTTATTAGCCAGAGCTAATAAAGAAGAATTTATAGATTTTTCTGTAAATACTGGTAAATATTCTTTTTTCATTTTTTTTTTTGAATTCTAATTTTTATTAGAGTAGTTTTTTCTTATTTCTTTCCTATTTTTTATTATAAATTTATAAATAATAATCTTATAATTATATCACTTAAATATAACATTTGAAATTTAAAGAAATTATTAATTATAACCATAGCTTTGGAATAAAAAGCAAAAGAAATAATTATTATTTTAATAATTCAGTGAATTATTAAAATAATATAATGGAAGGAAATATTTAATTCTTTTTAATTCTTAAATTAAAATTAGCTGCGATTGCAATAAAAATAGTTATTTAGTATTAGCTCTATTTAAGTATAGCCCTAATAAAAATAAAAGCTGCTATTGAGCAAAAGATAATATATAGAATAGTTAAATTAATCTTTTTAAAAAAAAGATTACATTTAATAAATTAATTTTTATTTTAATAAAAAACTTTCTTTATTTTTTTAGGATAACCAGAGCAAAGCAAGGGAAAGTTTATTTTTATTTTTACTTTAAATTTAATATTACCAACCTTAAAATAAATATTACTATTTATTTGCTTCAATTGCTTATTTTTGCCTTAATTTTTTTTTTAATAAAAAAAATAAGATTAATAGTTAGTAATTAAATTAAATTTAAATATAGCTATATTTTTAACTAACTGTTTAGTTAAAAAAAAATAACTACTAACTTTTATATTTAATTTTAAGTATTATGTTAAACAACTGCCAGCCTTTTGTTTCCTTCCTTTGCTCGCACCCTTATTGTTTTTGCCTTAATTTTTTTTTTTAAAAAAAAAAATAAAAAGGCGATAAATTTAAGTAAAAATAAACATAAAAAGTAATAATTTTATTGTAATAGCAGCTATTATTTTAATTAAAAGTGTCTATTAATAATATTAATGTTAATCCCTTAAAAAACAAGGTCAAGCAATAGAAACAAAAATAAATTTATAATAATAAAAATTAATTAGTTACCATAGCTAGTTTTAATATTTGGTTCTTTTAAATTTAAACCTTTGGTTTATTAAGTTATAAAAGAACTTCTCCCCCAGCCTTTTTGTTGCTTCCTTTGCTCGCACCCTTATTGTTTTTGCCTTAATTTTTTTTTTAATCAAAAAAATAAAAAGGCGATAAATTTAAAGGCTAGAGTGGCAGGAAAAAAATAAAATCCTAGGTAAAACAATAAAATTATTACTTTTTACTACAAATAATTTGCTTTGCTATTGTAATAAATTAAATTTATCAATTGGTAGCAACTGGGGACATACACTTATCAACTTCTAATTTTATTTTTAACAATTTCTAACTTAAATAGTCATTGCTTTGCTATAAACTCAAGGATTATTATTGTTTTGATCAAAAATTAATTTTTTTAACTTTTGTCATAGTAATAAAACTGTAAAAAAAGTTAAAGATAAGAATTAATAAAAATATTTTATAGAAGACCCAAGACGCTTAAAAAAAGCTAAAGTTCATTGGGACTATATTAATATATAATTCACCTTAATATATAGCAAAGCAATGACTATAATATCATTGCTACTTTTGCTTTTTATTGCTAATTAAAAAAAAAAATTTTTTTTATTAATAAGCAGTGAAATAAAAATAAATAAGTCAAAGCTATTAATAAAAAAAACAATTTTTTTAAGGTTAATATTAATCTTTGGAATTTTATATTACTTTGAAAAAAAAAAACGTAAATGCTATTAAAACCTTTTACCAACCTAATTAATAAAAATTTTATTATCTAGGGAGGTAATATAAAATAGTAAAGAAAGTTAGCTTTTACTGCTTATTAAAAAAAATTGTTTTTTTTTAATAAGCTGATAAAGTAAAATTGGAGTAAATTCTATATTTTAGGTGAATACTTTTGCCTTTATCTTAAAATTATTATATTTAATTACACTCTTTAAAAAAAAAACAATAAAAATTTAATTATAATTGCTTATAATTAAAAAAATTGTCAGAGAACAAGAGAGTAAAAAATTGTTTTTTTTTAACTAAGGGGATTAAATTAAATAAATAATTGATTATATATGGCAAAAAAAATTATTAATATAAAAAAATTAAATTATAAATTAAAATATGAAAGAATTAAATATGGAAAATATTTTAGTAAATGAGGAAATAAATAAAGTTACACAAGTACAAAAAAAATATCAATTTTTTCCTTTCCATTTAGTGGATCCTTCACCTTGGCCTATATTATTAAGTTTTTCATTATTAAATTTAACAGTTGGAGCCGTTTCTTATTTACATGGTTATAATAATGGTGGATATGTTTTAACAATAGGTTTTATCTTAACAACATTAGGTATGATATTATGGTTTAAAGATGTTGTAGTAGAAGGTTCATATTTAGGACACCACACTAAAGAAGTTAAAAATGGTTTAATGATGGGAGTTTTACTTTTTATTGTTAGTGAAGTTTTTGCTTTTTTATCTGTATTTTGGGCTTATTTCCACTCTAGTTTATCACCAGCTATTGAAATTGGGGGTATATGGCCTCCTTTAGGAATAACACCTTTAGACCCTTTTGCTGTACCTTTACTTAATACTTTTTTATTATTAAGTAGTGGAGCTTTTATAACATATGGTCACCATGCTTTAATAGCTGGAAATAGAAAAGCAGCTATTAATGGTGTTTTATTAACTATTGTATTAGCTATTTTATTTACTGCTTTACAATATTTTGAATATTCAGAAGCTGGTTTTTCTATGGCTGATGGTGTATACGGTTCAGCTTTTTATGCTTCAACTGGTTTACACGGATTAACTAAGGTAGTCCCTTTAAATTATTTTTTTTAGTAATACAAATTATTAAGTACAAACTAATTATGCCTGCCTTTTTTTTTTCCTTCCTTTGCTCTTACAAAGGCAAGAGTGGCAGTAAAAATAATTGCTTTGCTAGTCTGATAAAAAATAACAATAATAAAAAACATAAACAAAAAATAAATTATCAAATTCCATTTTTGTTTCGAAATAAGTTTAATAATAAATTAATTCTTTCTAGTTTTAATGCATATAAAAATAATTCCAACTTTAATTCTTATATTAATATTAGAAGTAATCATATTAATTCAAATATTAATAATCCTAAACTACTTCCTCTAGCCCCCGTGCTAAAGCTAGGGATACAATTAATAGGGGAAGTAAATAAAGAAATCTATTTAGATTTTGAATTTTTAGAATGGTTTTCTGGTTTTACTGATGCTGAGGGTAATTTTAATTTAACATTGCGAAAATTAAATAATAATAACTATACTAGCGCCATGTTAACTTTCCAAATAGGTTTACATATTGATGATATTTTTATTTTAGAAAAAATAAAAAAAACATTAAATTGTGGGCATATTACAATTTCAGGTAATAAGTGTAATTATTTTATTAATGATATAAAATCATTAACGCAAGTTATATTACCTATTTTTAATTTTGTAAAATTAAACAGTTCTAAGTATTATCACTTCATTATTTTTGAAGAAGCTCTTAATCTTTTTAAAAATAAAAGACATTTAACTAAAGAAGGTAAATTAGAACTGTTAAATATTTATTATAAATTTAAAACTAATTATTTAGCACCTAATCCTAAAGATGTTAATTTACCTCCACTGACTATTTTTTGG
The DNA here is from genome assembly GCA_019904355.1 of Psilocybe tampanensis. Lineage (NCBI taxonomy): Eukaryota > Fungi > Basidiomycota > Agaricomycetes > Agaricales > Agrocybaceae > Psilocybe > Psilocybe tampanensis. The sequence goes on along the minus strand of JAHXRV010000983.1, from coordinate 35,501 downwards.
TTAGGTGGTTTTACAGATGGAGATGGTTCTTTTTCTATTGCTAATTACAAACCAAGATTAAAATATGAAAACCATCACAAAGAAACAAGAAACAGAGCTATTTATAAGAATAAAAAATTTATTAGATATTAACTCTAGTAAAATAAATATAAATAAACCACGTATTAATAAACCAAATTCAAATCCTACAGTTTGTTTAGATATAACAGATATACACTTATTAAAAAAAAATATTTTACCTATTTTTTCTAAATTTGGTATTTTAAAAACTAAAAAATTAAAAGATTTTAAAGATTGGTCTATTGTAGTTAACTTATATTATTTAGGATATCATTTAACACCTGAAGGTAAGTCAATTATTTTTGATATTAAAAAACGATGAAATAATTTTAGATTATCTACATTTTTTCCCTTGCTCCAACCCTATCCTCCAAAAGAGGATAGACAAGAGTTGAATACTAAAATTACAATAGACAATTTAAATAAAAATAATCAAAAGGAAACAAATTTAAATTTAAGAATAAATAATCTTTTTTTAACTCCTTCTCCTTATGAAATAAAAAAAGGTTTAAGATTTATTAGAGGTACAAATAACTTTGTTTCTGAAAATTTAAATATTATTGTAACAGATAATCTTAATAATAGGTTAGTTTTTTCTAGTATAACAGAATGTAGTATTACTTTAAAATTAGATAGATCAAAAATTAAAAGTTGTTTATTAACAGGTGATATTTATAAAAATTATAAGTTTAGTTGGATTTAATAATCTAAACAAAAAGGATAATTTATTTATTGTTTTCCCCAATTACTTTTTTTAATTTGTAATTAAAATTTAAATTTAATTTTTAGAAAATAGGGTTAAATACAAGGAGTTCCTTAATTTAAATCGCTTCCCCCTAAATAGGATAGCGATTAATTCTATATTTAAGGATAATTTGTTACCAATCATATATATAATATATTTATTCGATATTTATGAAGGTTCAACGACTAGTAGGTGAGTACTATATTTACAATAAACCTGCCACGAAATCCCTACGATATTATTAATTTAATATTGATGACATAGTCTGAACTTATCTGTAAAGATAAGAAGTAGAGAATAAAGAGTCTCTACGATAACAATATTGTCCATGTTATAATTGGTACTTTATTTATTACTGTTGCCTTTTTTAGAATTATTAATTATAATTTAACTACAAAACATCATCTTGGTTTTGAATCTAGTATACTATACTGGCATTTTGTTGATGTTGTTTGGTTATTTTTATTTGTTGCTGTTTATTTTTGGGGAAGTAATTAATTTGTACTTGCCAAAGGCAACTAACTTTAACTTTTTGCTTTTTATTGCTAATTAAAAAAAAATAAAATTAAAACAAAATTTGTGTTTTAATTAGCAGTTATTTAAAAATAAATAACAGCGCTAAAGCAAGGGTTAAACACAAATTTTGTTTTTTATAACTAGTTTTACTTAAAAATCAAGAATAAAAGTGTATTAAGCTATTTAATCTATGAATTTAGATAATTAAGTGATTTAACTTAGTATGTTATACGCTAGCAGTTTGACTTTGTCTTCTACTATGTTAGTTGCTGCAAAATATATAGGTGCTGGTATTGCTTGCTCTGGTTTAATAGGAGCTGGAGCTGGTATAGGTACAGTTTTCGGTTCATTAATTTTAGCTACTGCTAGAAACCCTCAATTAAGAGGACAATTATTCACTTATGCAATCTTAGGATTCGCTTTAGCTGAAGCTACAGGATTGTTCGCTTTAATGATGGCATTTTTATTATTATACTCATAATAATAAAAATTTAATTAACTTAAATTAACTTATCTAAAACAAACAAACAATTAAAAATTAAAACAATAACCCCCCCCCCCCTTAAAAAAAAGTGTTTATTTTAACTCTTTTGTTATTACAAAACTAACAAAACTAACAAAACTGCTTATTAATAAAAACATTAAAAAAAAAATTTAATATTAATTAATTAAAAAAAAGCGAGTATAGTTAAATGGTATAACCTCTACCTTCCAAGTAGATATTATCAGTTCGATCCTGATTACTCGTATTTAATTAATCTTTTCCTTTTTGTTATAAAAGCGAAGCAATTATAATTATTGTTTTGCCTTAATTTTTTTTTTTTTAAAAAAATAAAAAGGCGATTTATTTTTAATTGTTTGTTTAATCAAAGCAATACAAAATTTTGTAAGCTAGTACTTTTATAAAAAAAAACAAAATTAAATAAGGAGTTATTAATCCCTTAATTGTATAAAATCTGCTTATTGCAAAGTTACTATAATAAGTTAATATAAAAAAGTTATATTATATAATATAATTACTATATCCTCGCTTTAAAAACAATAAGTTTATTAAAGCTATAAAAAGGGCTATAGCTTTGCTATAGATATAGCTTTAATAAACTTAAATATTATATTTTATTTTATAACTAAAAGCTCCCTTTTTATGTAAATTTTACCTATAACTATTTTTAATATAAAGGACTGGACTTTTCCTAATTTATTATTTACTTTGCTTTTTAAGCAAAGCAGTTCTTTTAAGGTTGCTTCTGTTTATTTTTTACTAACTGCTTTTTAATTTTATTCCCTTTCTCTAGCCCTAGCTAGCCCTAGCTAGGGCTAGAGAAAATCAAATAGCAAAAAAAAAAAACAAAAATAAAATAAATAGTAAAAAAAAAAGTAAATGCCTTGCTAGGTAAATTAAACCTACTGAAATAGTTTAAGAGGTTAAAACTTACCACTCATGACGGTAAAATGTAGGTTCAATTCCTTCTTTCAGTATATTAAAATTTTCCTTTTTACTGCTTATTAAAAAAAAAAACAACTGAAAGGAAATAAGGCAGTTACTTTTATTTTAACCTATAATCTACCTTATTTAAGCAAACATTTTATATTATAACTCTAACTTTACCTTTGCTTTACTTTTATTAAAAAAAAGAAACAATAGATATAAAAACTGTTTATTGTTTTTATAAAAGCTTCTTGTTCTAACTACAGCAAAACTAAATATTATAAGAATAGTAATAATACAAGTAAGCAAAGGTAAAGTAAAATATTAAACCTTATTAGGTAAATAAAAAATAAATAAAGTCGTCAAATGCTTAATTAAAAACAAAAAATTTTTTTTATTAGGCTGGTCAAAATTTGCTTAACTTTTTTTTTAATAAGCAGTTATTTAAAAATAAATAGCTTGGCAAAAAAAAAAGCAAGGGTAAATAAAAATTTATAAAGACTTTAGCATAATGGTTAATGCAGTTCGCTCATAATGGATATTATAAGGGTTCAAATCCCTTAGGTCTTAATTAAATAAAAATTTTCAATCTTATACTTATTTACTCTATAAAATTTTTTGTTTTTTGTTTTTAATTATCTTTTGCGCTGTGGGCTAAAGTTAAAAGGTTAATTAATTAAATTATAAAATTCTTAGTTTGTTATAATTAAAATACAGCTGTCTTTAGTCTTTAGTCTTTAGTCTTTAGTCTTTAGTCTTTAGTCTTTAGTCTTTAGTCTTTAGTCTTTTTAAAAAACACTTTTTTATATAAGCTTCTTGTTCTAACAACAGCAAATAATATATAATAATAAACAATATTAATAGCTATTTAAATTATAATAAACTAAATACTGCTTATCTTTAAAAAACAAAAATTTTTTTTTGTTAGTTGTTTTTTTTTAATTAGCAAGTAAAAATACTAAATTAACCAATAAAATACTTTAGCTATTTTTTTTTTTAATTTAAAAAAAAAAAATAAAAGGTAAAAGGTAAAAGGTTAATTTAGTTAAAGGGCAACTAAGGTTCCTTTAGTGTCCTGGTTATCCTCTACTAATGCTAAAGAAATAGGTACCTTGTACCTTATTTTTTCTGTATTTGCTGGAATGGTAGGAACAGCCTTTTCTGTTTTAATCAGATTAGAGCTATCAAACCCTGGAGTACAATACTTACAAGGAGATCATCAACTATTTAATGTTATAATAACTGCTCATGCTTTTATTATGATTTTCTTTATGGTTATGCCCGGGTTAGTAGGAGGTTTTGGTAAAATTAAATATTTTTTTCATTATAATTATAAACGATTATTTTTCTATTTTTTTTCTTGTTATTTTAACAATTTAAGGGCGGTGTCTAGGAATGATATAGAAGATAAAAGTCATATTCCTTCTCTCCCCTCTAGCTTTAGCAACCCTAAGTTAAGGGTAGCTCTAGCTAGGGAGGAGGAAAAGTTTAAGATGATGGAAGAGTCAAAAGTTAAAATAGAAAAATTAAAATCACAAATAGGGGCTTATTTATCAGGTTTAATAGAAGGTGATGGAACAATAGCTGTTTTAGACAAAAATAGTAAAAAAAAATATAATCCAAAAATTATTATAGTATTTAAAAAAGCAGATTTACCTTTAGCAAATTATTTAAAAAATTTAACTAAATGTGGAGAAATTTTAATTAAACCAGAAAGAGGTTATGTGTTATGGCAAATACAAGATATTGTTAGTGTTTATACTATAATTTCTATAGTAAATGGTTATATGAGAACACCAAAAATAGAAGCATTAAATAAAGCCATAGTATGGTTAAATAATTATATAATTAATGCTAATAAAACTTTAAATTTGCAACTTAGTACTAAGTTAATTTTAGATAAGATTAATTCTTTACCCAATCTTGAAATAAAACCTAAAGATATTTCACCTATTGATAGTAATGCATGATTATCTGGTTTTACAGATGCTGATGGTAATTTTTCTATTAGTATTTACAAAAGAACAAATAAAAATTCTACAAGAGTTCAATTGTATTATAGATTAGAAGTTAATCAAAATTACCATAAATTAGTTGAAGGAAATAAAGAAAGTTTTTTCCCAATTATGTCTAAAATTGGTTTATTTTTAGGTGTAACAGTTTATAGTAGATCTAGAATAATTAAAGATAATATTTATTATAGCTTTATTGTTATGAGTAATAATAGATCAAGTAATTCTATAGTTTGTGATTATTTTTATAAATACCCACTTCTTTCTTCTAAATTTTTAGATTTTAATGATTGGGCTCAAGTATTAAATATACAAAATACAAATAAAATGACTAATTCTTATTTGGATATAGCTGAAAAAATAAGAAAAGATTTTAATAAAACTAGAACAACTTTCGTTTGAGACCATTTAAATTAATAGTTATAATTATAAAAAAAAAATAATTGCCGTGTTTGATTGTAAAGTCATTCTTATTACGTTACTATATGCGGGAAGTTCCTAAAGTAATCTTTTAGATAAACTGAAAACTACAAAATAATTAGCGTACAGTATACTTAAATTTAAAGATTAATATTGTTAATCCCTTAAAAAAAAAAAAGTGTTTTTACATTTGTAATTTTTTAACATTTGGAGGGTAAAAGGTTAAATTAACATAAATGGATAATCCGCAGGAAACCAATATTTTATAGTATTAGTTATTGAAAAATATAACTACAAATAATTTTGTAGGATCCTCAGAGACTACACGTAACGCCCCAAGATTAAACTAAGTATTAACCGCATATTGGACAAATTTAGTTTTTTTTAAAGCCTAACAAAGCAACTAAATTAAAAAAAAAAAGCAGAGGTTAAAAAAAACAAGTAGTTAAATTGGGTGAAGATATAGTCCAACCATATTTGAAAGAATATGTTAATAAAATGAATTATTTTTTACCTATCCACTGTGGTAGTCCAGATATGGCTTTTCCTAGATTAAATAATATATCATTCTGGTTATTACCACCAGCCTTGATATTATTATTAATGAGTTCTTTAGTAGAAAACGGGGCAGGTACAGGTTGGACAGTTAAAAAAGTGGTAAGCTGTCGCCGATCAGAAAATGATCGGGCTATAAAACATCACTCGATGCGGGGAAACCCTCAACTAGAAAAGAACTACTCATCGATAAGTAACCTAGCTTTGATACAAAAGTTAATTAAATTTTTAAAATTTTTATTAAGGTGTAACATAAATAAATCGGTAGTAAAAATGTTCTTGACACGGGGGCTATCCGCCTGGGTAAAACCGATTTCTTCAACGGTAAAACTAACCCATCAGAGACTTAATGTGATGCAACCTAACGACGAATGGTTCTTGCAATGGCTTGTCGGAATGACAGATGGAGATGGTTCTTTTTCTATTTTACGTCAAGGAGACAAGTGGAATCTAACATTCAAAATTTCTCAAAATACTTATAACTTACGAGTTTTATACTATATCAAAAAAGAACTTGGAGTAGGTTCAGTAACCGTAGAATCTAAAGCCTCTATGGCTAGTTTCAGAATTAGAGATCGAAAAACTCTAGGAAGTATTATAATTCCGATTTTTGATAAATATCCTCTATTAACAAGTAAATACTTCAATTTTGAGAAATTTAAAAAAGCTTATTTTATTCTTGAAAATTCCGAAATTACTAAATTGGAAAGAAATAAGCTACTTGAAGAATTAACTTCTACTAGTTCTCTTGCCTCTGTGATGTCCAGAGCAGAGGGCAAAGCAGCTGCTGTTTCTTATATCTCTCCCGCCTGGGATAGAGTAACTTTACCTCTAGCTGATTCTATAGAGGCTCAAAAAGTTATGTCTAAACCATGGTTAATTGGATTTGTAGAAGCTGAAGGTAGTTTTTATTTGGTATCTAAAGAAACCAGTAGAATTGTACATGGGTTCGGTATTACTCAAAAATTAGATGGAATAGTATTAGAAGCCATAAGACATATTCTTCATATTTCTACAAAAGTAGTGTATAAAAATAAATATAATCATTATATGTTAGACACAACTAACTCTAGAGCAATTTCAAATATTTCAAATTATTTCTTAAATACTATGAAAGGTATGAAAAGTGTTGAATTCAGAATTTGGTCTAGATCTTTCAATAATCACAAAGGCGATTTTGATAAACTCTATAAAGTTCAAGAAATATTGCGAAAATTAAGAAAAAAAAGAGCCGATATTTCATTATGGTCACCTAAGTCTTAGGTTGAAGGGATAGTCCGAACAATGGCGAGAGCCGTTGCGCATAACGATAGAATTCACCCACCCCCATTGACTTTTGCAACTTTTGCAACTTTTGCCTTTAAAAAGGAAGGTTTAATATATAGGTTAGAGGGTAGCTAAAGCTAGTGGATTTGAGGTTATCAACATAAATGTTACCCTCCTTTAGCAGGAATACAATCACATTCAGGTGGTTCAGTTGATTTAGCTATTTTTAGTCTACATTTAGCTGGGGTATCTTCATTATTAGGGGCTATAAACTTCATAAGTACAACCTTAAATATGAGAACTAATGGTATGTCTTTACATAAATTGCCTTTATTCGTATGGGCTATTTTTGTTACAGCTATATTATTATTATTATCATTACCTGTTTTAGCTGGTAGATTTGTGCCAGCTCTAAATCTGGCTGTATGCTGGGAACTCTTCTATGATTATTTCACATTACCCCTGCTCTTTATAAAAAAAATTTTATATTTTTTTTTAAGGGGCAAGAGTTAGGAGACAATCAGCAGGTAACCTGTATGAGCTTTATGCCTATAGGGAACCTTAACGACTGTGCGCCAGAACAATTTAAAGCCAATCTATCTCTAGGTTCTAATAGTATATTCCCTCTGGGATCTTATCTAGCTGGTTTAGTTGAAGGTGATGGTACCATTGTAGTACCTAAAACTGAGAGATCACCAAAGGGTAAGTTAAATTACCCTACTATTCAAATAGTATTTCAACTAAAAGATTTTCCGTTGTGTCAAGTTATTCAAAAAGAACTAAATTACGGTTCTATCAGTAAAAAGAAACAAAGTGCGGCTTACGTTTTAACTATAAACAGTAATGAAGGTCTGATTAAATTCTGTCAATTAATAAATGGTAAATTAAGAGGCCCTAAATATTTTCAATATTCACTATTAGTAAAGTATTTAAACAATAAAAATCCTGATTTAAAGTTAATTGTGGATAAATTAGATCAAAGCTCTCTAATTAATAATAGTTGGCTAGCTGGTTTTATAGAAGCTGAGGGGTCTTTTCAAGTACGAACAAGTTTAGATTCTAAATACAAACGATTACAATTAAGTTTCGAACTTAGTCAAGCGCGAGTAACAAGATATGGTTATAAAACCTCTGAGCTTATGCAAAGTATAGCTCAATTTCTGAATGTCAATGTTAATGCTATTAGAAGTGATAGAAAACATCCACAATATCGTATTAGAACCAGTACTTTGAAATCAAATCTAATTTTATGTAATTATCTAGATCAATTTAATTTACAAGGTACAAAGTACCTTGATTATCAAGATTGGAAGTCTATTTTGCATTTTTTTGAAGAAGGTACACACAACCTAAATATATTTAAAATTGTTGAAATTAAGAGTGGTATGAATCAACGACGTACGGAATATACTTGGAATCATTTACAGATTGGCTCCTAAAATTGTAAGATACAGTCTCAACTTGTATGAGAATACAAGAGTGTCTCCCCTATTTATTACCTACTCATATTAATGAAAATGCTCATTTATGCGAGTATCAGTTAATAAATTTGAGTATATTATCCTATTCTTCTATTTACTTTTGCCCGCAGCGCCTTTAAAAAAGCAAGGGTAGCTAAATTAGTTTAATAAAATTACACTTTAAAAAAAAACTAGAGTTACATAGAAGAGTCGGAAAGGATTACATAGATTTTGAGTCTGGAGACCAAGAAATTATAGGCAATTACAATGCTTTTAACAGATAGAAACTTTAATACTAGCTTCTATGATCCAGCAGGTGGAGGTGATCCTATATTATATCAACACTTATTCTTAACACCAATTATTATTACCTATTGCTCTAGTAAAAACTACGTCGGTCAGACCAGGAGTAAGGTTTTGACTGTTAAAAAAACCATTTTAATACTTTAGTTGGAAACAAAAAAAACCATCATTATGCTAGACCAGGAAGCACAGGAAAAAGATCTACCTTATGGAATAGGGAATATTGATTTTAATTTATTTACTGAAAAATATAATAAATATTTTAATAACTCAAGAACATTACCAGAAAATTCATTTCTTACTTGGTTAATTGGATTTACTGAAGGAGATGGTTCATTTATTATTAATAATCGAAATAATTTATCCTTTGTTATTACTCAATCTACAGATTTTGAAAATATTTTAAAATACATTCAAAATCAATTAGGATTTGGGAGAGTTATTAAACAAGGTAAGCGTACTTCTAGATTTATTGTTGAAGATAAAAAAGGATTAGCTTTAATTATTTATTTATTCAACGGTAATATTATTCTTAAAAAAGTTTTTATGTTTTTATTCAAGCTTTTAATAAAAAAGCCATTAAAGGCAAAATTTTATTAGAGCCAATCAAACCTATTAAATCTAATATTTTTCCTAGTTTATCTAATAGTTGGTTATCTGGTTTTACACGAAGGTTGTTTTTATGTTTCATTTTTATCTTATTCAAATGCTTTTAGATTCAGATATCTTTTATCTCAAAAAGGAGATATTAATGTACCTATTTTAAGTTGTTTGATTTTTTTTTTTTATTTAATACTGGAGCTATTGAAGCTCATTCAAAAAAAATCAAATTATTCATATGTTATGAATGGAGGTAAAGCTTGTTATAATTTATATGCTTATTTTGATAAATACCCTCTTAAAACTAAAAAATTAAGTAGTTATATTCTTTGGAAAGAAATTCATCAGCATATTATGATTAAAGATCATTTAAATCCTGCCCCTGCTCGCAACCTCTGCTTTATTTTTATTAAAAAAAAAAGAGGCTAGAGTAATAAGAATTAATTTAATAGAAATGGCAACTAAAGTAAATAATACTAAACGAAAAAGTAAGTAATAATAAAATAACAGGAATAAAGAGTATGGTTTGACGCAAGTCATGAAGTTGTTAAGGCAAGTGTCTAAGGTTGGTTTTCCTCCTCTTCCTTTTTTCTATTCTTAAGAATAAAAAGCAGTTAATTAGAGTAATACCAAATTAAAGACCTGAAACAACAAATATTAGTTTGACTAATATATCATAACTCTAGTCCTGATTATTAGTATCTAATGTTAACTCTTAGAAGGAAATTAGATTTAATCAGTCAGTCCTTACCGGGATTGAAAACAATTTATTTGTTTGGCTACACTTATGAAAACGGTCAAAACTACCTAAAGTAAGACCGTCGGTTATCTAAGTAATCGCTACAGACTGGGTCATTTGTGGGTGCCTGAAATGGTGCTTAATGTACAGTCGGTTCCTTCCCTTCTTTTTTTTTCTACTCTCTTTTTTTAACCACTTAACATTATCTTTTTTTTTTGAGGAGTAGAGAAGTTAAAAAAAATGAGGTCTAGGCACAAGGTCATCAATGAAACCAAAGTTAAACTCAAAAGAGGGGACACTAAGGTAGAGATGATACATGGATCTTAAATAAGGTGAAATAATTTAAGATTTGAAGGTTTGGGTTCTTTGGTCAACTATGGCCCGATTCATTTAATATGAATATGAATTACGCTATAAGCTGGGAATGTCTGTTACCAATCATGATTACTTCGAACATAAGAGGTTTATTTTATAAATCCCGATCAAGTAAAAATATCGTGCTTGAGACACAATCAGCAGGTAACCAACGACACAAAAGTAGTCTAGTAGGAACCTCAGAGACTACACGCGTAACACCTTATTCCCCCTGGCCTGCTGCCCAAGGGGCAAAGGCTAAATCATTTTGTGATTGGCTTGCCGGATTAATAGATGGAGATGGTTGTCTTCTGGTAAGTAAAAAAGGATATACTTCTTTAGAAATTACTATGGGACTAGAAGATATACGTTGTTTACGTTATATACAAGATAAACTGGGAGGTAGTATAAAATTACGCTCAGGATCAAAAGCTTATCGTTATAGACTACATAACAAACAAAGTATGATTAATCTTATCAATTGTATTAACGGTTATATTCGACACACTACACGTCTTCAACAATTACATCGAGTTTGTCAACTACTTCAAATCTCTGTTATATATCCTAATAAGTTATATGAAGATTCTAATTGGTTTGCCGGATTTTTTGATGCTGATGGTACTATTACTATGAGTATTAAAGACAATCGACCTCAATTAAGTATTAGAGTAGTAAATAAATTATTACAAGATGTTCAATATTTTAAAGATGTTTTTGGTGGCAATGTATATTTTGATAATGCTCAAAATGGTTATTATCAATGGTCTGTACAAAGTCGTAAAGATGTTTTAAAAATGTTAGAATATTTTAAAACACATACAATTCGAAGTCATAAATCAAAAAGACTTTTTCTTATTAATGATTACTTTACTTTACGTGATCTAGAAGCTTTTAAAGATGATAGTTTTCATTATAAAGCTTGGTTAGATTTTTTAAGTAAATGGAATAAGGTGAAGATATAGTCCTTTTCTTCGAACTATTTACCGTCTCCAAAGGTGCCCTTGCTATGCTTTGCTTAGCCTTGGGTTTTTTTTACCTAAGGGTTGTTTTTTAATTTTGCTGTTTAAAAAAACAAAATAAAAAATAAGGCAGCAAATTTTTATATAATATTATAAAATAACACTAGCTAAAGCAAGGGCACCTTAAAAAAAAAGGACCTCCCCTTTTTTTAAGCTTTGGAGCATTAAAAAGAAGAAAGCATCCAGAGGTGTATATTTTAATTATACCTGGTTTTGGTATAGTTAGTCATATCGTATCAACTTTCTCAGGAAAACCTATATTTGGTTACATTGGGATGGTTTACGCTATGTTTTCTATTGGGATCTTAGGATTTTTAGTTTGGTCTCACCACATGTTTTCAGTAGGATTAGATGTGGATACTAGAGCTTATTTTACTGCTGCTACTATGGTAATTGCTGTACCAACAGGTATAAAAATATTTAGTTGGCTTAAATGGTCCTTCAGCAAGACCTCTCTGGCCTACTCTATTAATTATTCTAACCTAGCGGTTAAGTCACTTCGTGACTTATTTCCACGTGCTAATATATACCCTAAACATTATCCAATTAATAATGTAAATACAGAAATAGTACCTTATGGTAGTAACTTATGTTCTACTGTTAACTTTCCTCGTTATAATATAATACTTCAAAATTTAGTTTCATTACCTAACTATGAATATGGTGTAGTAGTAGGTATTCTTCTATCTGATGGTTGGATGAGTAGACAACATAAAAAAGGGCAAGCTCGTCTTTTCTTAAAACAATCTGTTTCAAATAGTCAGTACCTTTTTTATACTTATAATTTACTTAGTCATTATTGTAGTTCTTTCCCTTTTGTTACTTATGCTAAAGGAAAAGGTAATGTTATACATAAAGGTATTTGTTTTGTTACACGATCGCTGACTTGTTTTACCTCAATTTTTAATAGTTTTTATCTTTTGCCCGCATCGCAAAAGCAAGGGTTAAAAGAAACGCAAAACCATAAACCTACAAAATGTGTTCCTAAAGACATTTTTAATATGCTTACAATTCAAGGTCTAGCACATTGAATTTGCGGGGATGGTACTTTATTAAGAGGAGGAGGAATAAGAATTCAAACAGATAGTTTTTCTTTAAGTGATGTCGTGCTTCTTATAAATGTGCTAATCATAAAATTTAACTGTAAATGTACAATACATTATCAAGATGGTAAACCTGTTATTTATATAAGTCGACGTTCAGTTCGTGTTTTAAGTAATGAACTAATGAAACACATGCCAAGTAGTATGCATTATAAATTAACAGGTAGTAAACACGTTAAACCTATCTCTAACCTAGTGGTGGAGAGAAAACAGAACTTATAGTTTTGTTTGAGACTAGTATGGTCATTATTAACTAAATTTTTGGCTTATAACTTATTAAGGTTTGAAGGGTAAATAGAATTTTTTTAATTAGAGCGGGGCAAACTCGAGAAAAACTCTTTGTTTCAGAATAACAATGATCAAAGAACAATCGTCGAACTAAATCACAATTAGGAAACTATTGTGTAAAAGCGTAGAGACTATACGCCCCACTATTTCTAAGGTATTTTTTTTAGATTCTATTGAAATAGTAAGACATAGTCCGGGTCGCCGGTAACGGAGATCAAGATTAGAATCTTGAATAAAATGCGAATACTAATTTGCTTATTGATAGACATAATTACTATTCGCATTGAGACTAATAGACTAGCTGTAACCTGAAATGGTTGAAGGTCGAAAACGAGCGACTCTATATGGTGGTTCATTAAAATATAATACTCCTTTATTATTTGTATTAGGTTTCTTAGCTTTATTCACTATTGGTGGTTTAACAGGTGTTGTTTTATCTAATGCTTCATTAGATATAGCTTTCCATGATACATACTATGTTGTAGCTCAACTTGAAAAGGGCCAAAATAGTTTATCTTCTTTCCTTTGCCACACTAATATTGACAAAGGAAAAAACTATTTTGCAACTGACTATATGCTGGGAACTATATTTTTTGTGTATTGTTTACTATTTATTAATACGTTTTATCTTTTCAATCGCCTCGATACTATTGAGGTCCTTGGACCCCTGCTTTGTTTTAACTGGGGGAAATTAGATGTTAGTAGGAATAACAATCTTTTAAATAGTAAAAATAATAATACTACAATAAGTTTAATATTTTCTCTACTCACTTTGCTCTCCAAAGGATCATCTTTCTTTTCCCATTTTTTTCTATTAAAGACCTACGCTAGAGGCAAGACTTTACATATAAATATAATTACTTTTGTTCTTTACAAAGTAATTTGCTTCGCTACTTTAGCTATTTTTTTTTTATTAAAAAAAAAAATAAAAGGCAAAAATGGAGAGGTAAAAAATAGGTTACCTTACCTTTGCGCTAGCCAAATCAAAGACAAGAAGGAGAAATTAAACCTTATAAATATACAATCAGCAGAAAACTGAAAAGGATTCTCAGAGACTGTACGTCAGTTACCAGAGAATGAAGATTCTAAATTTTGAAATTGATTAGCAGGTGTTATAGATGGTGATGGTAATTTTGATATTAGAATTAATCCTAGTAACAATAAAAAAGTTCTTAAACAAATAAGAATTAAGTTACATAACAGGGATATTAGAATTTTAAAGCGTATTCAAGATTTTTTACATATAGGTAGAATTAGAGCAGATAAAAATAAGCCTTATTCTATTTATATTGTAAGTACTATAGAAGAGATGAGATTTATTATTAAAAAGATTAATGGCTTAATTAAAATTAAAGTACCTAGTTTTAAAGAGGCTTGTTTAATTAATAAAATTGAATTTATTGAACCTGATTATATTATCAAATTATATGATCCTTATTTTTCAGGTCTAGTAGATACAGACGGTTCTATAGTTTTTAATTATGCTGGAAATAGAATAGAATGTAATTTAGAATTTCAATATAATGAATATACATCTAAGTTAAATTTTGATAATACAATATTAAACTCTAAACCATATATAATTAAACGTAAAAAATCTTCATCTAAAGGTACAAATAAAATTTACTCATCTATTGCATTTAAATTTCAAAATGTTACAAATATGATATTTATCTATGATTATTTTATGAAAAATAGATTATATTGTGACATGAAATTCTATAGGGTTACTAAAATTAAACCTTTTATAGAAATTCGAAAATATAAATTATCACCTAAAAATAGTGTAGAACATAAAATATTTTCAGACTTTATTTTAGATTGGATTAAATATGATAATCCATTATGGTATAAAGTACCTTTTGTTAGAAAATATCTAATTGAAGAGGATAAATAATATATTTTTACAGCCTTTGCTCCCCTTAACAAGTGAAGAAATTTTTTTTAATTTAATCGCCTAAAAAAAATAATCCAAAGGGAAGACTTTTTTTTTAAAGCAAAGGCAACACTTAGTGGTAAAGAGACAGTCCATATTTTTACTTAATCTATTTTTAAAACTAATATTTTATTTTTAAAAACAAAAGGTACCATAAGGTTACCAAAGGTAACAAAAATTAAAGTGTTATTTTGCCTTAATTTTTTTTTATTAAAAAAAAAATAAAAAGGCGATAGAAAGTATAATTTGCATTTTCATTATGTATTATCAATGGGGGCTGTTTTTGCCTTATTTGCTGGTTTCTATTATTGGACACCAAAAATTGTAGGTAGAAATATTAATGATTTCTTAGGAAAAATACACTTCTGGACTCTATTCATTGGGGTTAGAGAAAGAGTTCAGATTTGTATTTACTTAATTTCATACTTCACTATTAAATTATTAAGCAAACCTATTTCTTTAAATGAAATAATAAATAGAGATTTAAAGGATACAGAAGATAATAATATCGATAATGAGACTTTAGATAATAAGTTAAATAGTTTGCCTACACCTAAATCACCAAATCCAAATAAAGGTAAAAATAAACTAATATTCGAAAAATTAAATAATATTAAAGCATTTGCTAAGTTTATAGATATTAAAGAATCTAAATTAGATATTCTATTGAAGACTAAAGATAAAGCTGGTGTTTATATGTTTTTTAATTTAACGAATGGTAACTGTTATATAGGCAGTAGTGTAAATTTAGCTAGAAGATTTAGAATACATATGAGTAGTGTTAATTCAGTCAAATTACCTTTGCCTTTAGCCATTAATAAGTATGGTCCTAATAATTTTGTATTCTTAATTTTACAGTATTGTGAAAGTGAAGTAGATATCTGTTTAGGTTTAGAACAACATTACATTGATTTATACAAACCTAAGTATAATATATTAAAATTAGCAGGTTCTTCTCAAGGATTTAAACATTCTCCTGAAACTATAGCTAAATTAAAACAAATGCATACTGGTAAATTGCATCCTAGATTCAATACTAAAGTATCTGAACAACAAAAGTTGTTAATTAGTTTAGCTTTAAAAAATTACTTACTTGAAAAAGGTCACCATAATAAAGGAAAAAAAGGTGAATTAGCACCACAATATGGCATAGGAGGAACAAAAATAATTATGAAAAGTGAAAATGGAGAAGTACTATCATTTCCTTCAATTAATGCTACTAGACAACATTTTAGAGTTAGATTTACTACTATTTCTTTAAATGTAAACCAAAATAAACCTATTTTAATTAAAGGAATTAAATGGTTTATATACTCTGAGACATAATTATTTGCCTGTTGACTGGCGAAGGTTACAGTAGATTAGCATGCCTTATTAAAAATAAAAAGGCGATTAATTTATTTTTAAGATCTACAACTAGATTTTGCCTTGCCCTAAGATGTGTTAGAGAAGTTAATATGATTAGCCCCCAAATATTTAATATTTGTAAACAACATTCTATATGCTAGAAACTCCTAAAGCTTAGTCTACCGTAAATTCGGTAAAAATGATATAAGATGTTACAATGGACAATTAGCAGGAAACCAAATTGTATTGCCAATGCTAAAGTAGGATCCTCAGAGACTACACGAATGTGATTTTTATTTGCTAGTTAAGATTTTGGCTACTTCAACTGGATAAGCCGAAGTCAGCTACTACACCTAAAAATTAAGAAATAGTCCAACCTTATTAGAAATATTAAGGATAAATTGTAATTTAACTTTCTTTCCTCAACACTTCTTAGGATTGGCCGGTATGTTAAATTTTAATGTGATTTGTTTTTGTCTAGGCTTTGCCTTTAACTTTCCTACGATAGACAATAATTTAGTTTTTATTAGTATGTTGGCAAAGCCAACTGCAACTTTAGTTTTATTGCCTTTAAAACCTTATGCTCCTCACATTTTTCCTAAGTTTGTAGGTAAACCTATTAGAGTTTACATGCCAAATTTAGATATAAATCTTGTAGGTAGAGAAAATAAAAATTGTACACTAATTTATCAATGGGTTAATTTAATCAATGGTAAAATATATATAGGAAGTGCTTGGAAAGGCTCTGAAAGGTTGTTATCTTATTGGAGAGCCAGTACTTTAAAAAGAAATTTACCTATTTATAGAAGTATAACATATTATACACATAATAATTTTGCTTTAGCAATATTAGAAGATTTGGGTAAAACGGGGTCAGTTACCAAAGAACATATGTTATCTAGAGAACAACATTATCTAGATATTATTTTTAAATTTGATAAAGATATGATCATGAATAACTCCCCAACTGCCGGAACAACTTTAGGTTATAAGCATAAACCTGAATTTGGGTTAAATAGATCAGGCTCTCTAAATCCTATGTCAGGTAAAACCTTTTCTAGTGCATTTCTAGAAATGCAGAAAAAAAATAAAACTGGAAGTCACAACCCTTATTACGGTAAGAAAAAATCAACTTTAACACTTTATAAAATTACTAAACTTGTTTATGTCTATAATTCAAAAGATTTATCTCTCTTAGGTACTTATTCTACTGTTGAATGTTCTAAAGCCTTTAAATTGGG
This sequence comes from Psilocybe tampanensis, assembly GCA_019904355.1. NCBI lineage: Eukaryota > Fungi > Basidiomycota > Agaricomycetes > Agaricales > Agrocybaceae > Psilocybe > Psilocybe tampanensis. Next base: position 18,105 of record JAHXRV010000983.1, on the reverse strand, counting down.
TAAAGACACTTTACAGAAATATATTTTGTCGGGTAAAACTTATAAAGAAAAATTATTTACTAGAACTAAATTACATTAAATTTTATCCATGCCTCTTTAAGTAATTTAAAACTTAATAGAAAATTGGGTGAATTGCAAGAACAACTTTATACTATTAATGTAAATTTGCAGCGAAGTTTATATCGGTATAATTAAATATGTTTAATTTGATATAAAAACGTTCAACGACTAACAGGTGAGTAGTACTAAACAATAATCCTGTACTGTTTATTTAAACAGTAGCGCCCAATCAGTTTGTAATAGGCTACTCTAATTACAAATTGAAAGACATAGTCTGAACTTAACTGTGAAGTTAAGAGTTTAGATATTATTCAATATCTAAGATTAATACAATTGATGCCAAGAAGAATCCCGGATTACCCTGATGCATTTAGTGGATGGAATATTATATCTAGTTTTGGTTCTTTAGTTTCAGTTATTGCAACTTTATTATTTGGTTATATTATATATGATATTTTCGCTAATGAAAAAGTAAGTAAAAATAACCCTTGGGAAAATATACCTTACTTCACTAGTTTAAATGAATACAATAACAATGAAAAACCAACTAATACTTTAGAATGGACTTTAGCTAGCCCTATACCATTCCATGCTTTTAAAATGTTACCTATACAATCTTAATCTAGTATTACTTAATAATCCCCCTTTTTTTTTTCTTGGGCAGTGACACTTTTTTTTTCAGTATAAAATACTTTTTCTTTTTATGGGTATATTATCTTTTGCTTTTAATTTATAAAAAATAAATAATAGCATTTATCGCCTTTTTATTTTTTTTTTAATAAAAAAAAATTAAGGCAAAATAAATTTTTTTTATAAGATTAATATAATATTAGATTTTTAAGCCAAAGGCGATAATAATTCATTTATATTTAAGATAAATAAAATATTTTAAATATCCCATATATTTTAAAAGTATTATTAAAAAAAAATTTTTTATTAACCCTTTTTTTTAATAGAATTATTTAATATATTATATTAAAAAAAAATAAAAAAAAAGGTGTTTTATTCAGCTATATCTAATAAAAATTTATTAAAAGTAACAAAATAATAAAAAGTAAAATAAAAAGTAAAATAAAAAGTAAAATAAAAAATTATTAAAAGTAACAAAATAAAAAATTATTAAAAGTAACAAAATAAAAAATTATTAAAAGTAACAAAATAAAAAATTATTAAAAGTAACAAAATAAAAATAAATAAAATAAATAATTATTAAAAATAAAGATGAAAATAAAAAATTATTAAAAGTAACAAAATAAATATTGCGAAAAGCAAATATAAAACAAACAGTAATTTAATTAAATAAAAACTGTAATAGGTTTCTTAATTTATATAAAGTTGCTTTAAACTTTTTATTAATTAAAATTTATAATTTAATTAAATATGTTTTAAATATCAGATGAATTTAATTTTGGTTCTGATTGAACGTTATTCAGTAGTTTTAAGACATGCAAATCGTTATTCTAACTTAAATTAACTTAATTTTTGCTTATGCTATAGGCATAAGTATAAGTATAAGAATAAGGTGTAAAGGTGAGTAATGGTAAATAAGGTACCTTATAGACCTCATAAATAGGGGATATTAAATAACTATTATATATGTTTATATTATAAAAAATATAGATTCCCTCTAGCCTAATTAAGGGTAACATAGGGAAGGTAATAGTTTATTTAAAATAATTAGCTTAATTATTAAAAAAGGAAAGTTTCTACTATAAGCACTGATTTACTTTGTTTAATGGTAGTTGGTGGAGTAAAAGCCTACCAAGCCTACGATCAATAGCCACGTTTGAAAGAACTAATGGCCACATTGGGAATGAAAAGACCCAAATTGCATATGCAATCTGCAGTCAAGAATATTAGTCAATGCTCGCAAGAGTGAACTAGCTAACTGAAATCACAAAATAACTTAATAGTGCTTATTGTGATAACGTAAGGGAAAAAAATGATATTACCTTACTATAAGTGTTGTCTAAATTACTGGTGCCAGAAGACTCGGTAACACCAGAAACGCGAACGTTAGTCGTCTTAAACAGGCGTAAAGGGTGAGTAGGCAGTTTACAAATTCTTAATTTAAGCATAGGCTTTATAAATTAAATAATTATTTAATATATAATAAAAATATAAAAAGTTAAAATTTATTTTATAATAATTTAAATTAAGAAAAATATAAACTAGAATCTTATGGAGGATAATCAATATAATGCTTAGAGTAGGGATGATATCCTCAGATACTAAGTGGAATACTAATGGTGAAAGCTATTATCTAATGAAGATTGACGCTGAGGAACGAAAGTGAGAATAGGGAATAGGATTAGATACCCAGTTACCTCTCACCGTCAACAATGAGTGGTGGTTATTATTTTTAATTAATTGATAGCGATGTTAACGCGATTACCATTCCGCCTTGAGAGTACGGTTGCAAAACTGAAACCAAAAAAATTAGTCGGTCTCGGAGCAAATGGAGTGAAGCATGTTATTTAATACGTAAGTACGCGTAAAACCTTACCAGCTCTTGCATAAACAATTATTATTATTATTTTTTAATTTAATTTAATGAAATAATTTCTTAATTTTTATTAAGAATTTGTTTACAGGTGTTGCATGGCTGTCGTCAGTCCGTATTGTGAAAAGTGAGGTTAACTCCACTAACGGACGAAATCCCTGTAGTTAATTTTTTCTTAACTATTTATGAATTTTAAATATTTTCATTTGGGGCTAAGACAAGTCGTTATGGCCCTTATGAGCTGGGCTATAGACGTGCCGCAATAGCTTTTACAATATGACGCAAAACTTTACTTTGGTATCAAGGTTTAGCTAATCATTAAAAAAAGTTTATATTTTGAACGAATTATTACCTGTAACCCGGTAATATGAAGAAGGAATTTCGAGTAATCGTTGTTTAGTACGCAACGGTGAAGTTTAAATCCGTGATGAACTAACTGTCTGTCGCTGGGGAGGAATTCAGATTGGGGGAAAGCGAAATCAGAAATCTAGATTTAACTAAATTACACTTTATTTATATATTTTTACTACTAATTAAAAAAAACAAAATTTTTTTAATAAGCTGAGAAAATATACTAAGTTTTAGAGATAAAGTTTAGGGTTTAGTGTTGTTATTATCTTTTTAGGTTTAACTATTTAGTTCAGGATTAGTAGTTTCGACTAACCCATTTGAGTAACATCTCAAAAGTCATAGCAAGGTAGCCGTACTGGAAAGTGCTGCTGGATAATAATTTATAGTTACCCCCCCCCTTAAACTAAACACTTTTTTTATAAAGAGATTATTTTGCCTTTGAACTACACTCCCTTCTATAAAAACAAATGTACATTATTTGTAAAATTATAAAATTGAAAAAAAAAAAGAATAGTTGCTTATTTACTTTTTTTCATTAATTTGTCTTTAAATTACTAAGACAGACAAAAGGGAAAAAAAAGACAAAAGGAAAAAAGTCAGACAAATAGCTTGCATCTAAAGCAATTACTTATTTAATAAAAATTAAGAAAATAAGTATTTAAAAATTTAAGGTATCTTAGATGTTTAAGTTTAAATAGCCTCGGTTGCTTAGTGGTCAAAGCGCTATTCTGAAGATATAGATATGGGAGTTCAATTCTCTCCCGGGGCATAAATAGTAAAAATTTAATTTAATATTTGCCTTTTAATTCTATGGTATTTAAATTTATAAAAATAAACTAAAAAAAAAAAGAATATACAGTTACTTTGCTTTCTTTTTTTAAACTGCTAAGCTCTTCTTTTAATAATAATTTTCACTAGCAGAATAAAATTTTTAATTTAATAAGTCTTGTTTAATTTAAAATTTAAAGCTAACTTTTTAGTCTAAGTCTAAGACTAAGCTGCTAAATAATACTTATAGTAAACTTCAAAGGTAATAAGTAAAATTAGTACTAAAAAGGAAGGAACATTACTTTTTTTTATTTTTAAGGATAGCGTTATAAAAAGATGAATTTAAGTTTAAGAAAAATAAGGAAATTTGTTAGAGTGGTTTAATAAGTTCGTCTTGAAAACGAATGCTGAATAAAATCAGCCGTAGGTTCGAATCCTACAATTTCCGGTTAAACTTTCATTAGTTTAACTTTTTTTCCTGATAAAATAAATTAAAAAATTAAGTAAAATAAAACAAAATAAAATAAATTAAAAAATTAAGGAAAAATAAAAACAAAAAAAAAAATAGAAAAAAGTAGCAGCTTATTAAAAAAAATTGTTTTTTTTAATTAGCAGTAACTACTAAAATAATTACCTAAAAGATACGTTCTTAAGATACTCATTGAACACAATTTGAGTTTAAAATATTTAAATATTTTATTTGTTTGATTCCTTTCTAAGTATCAAAAATAAAGTATTACTACTATTAATAAAAATATTTAAATTATTTTAAAGTATTAAAATAAAAATAACGATTATTTTTAACTACCCTTCAATTATTTATATTTAAATATAAATAAACCAAAGTATGTTTCCCTAGAGAAATTAAAAAACTAGAAAAAATATAAAGATTAGAACAAAGGATTTTGTATATTATTTAACTTATAAATAAGGTAGCAATATAGATTAAGAATATTAACGCCGGTTTTCGGTTATATATTTTATGTTTATTCAATTACAATTATTTGTTAATAATATGTTAGCTTTTTTAGGTTTTTCTCCTTTAATGAATGTTGTTATTTTTAACGATGCACCATTCCCTTGGCAATTAGGTTTTCAAGATAGTGCAACTCCAGGGTTTACTGGTTTAATAACATTACATAATACAATAGGATTTTATTTAATAGTAATCAGTTTTGCTGTTTTTTGGGCTTTATTTTCAATAGTTTTTTACTATAGTTCAAAAAAAAATCCTATTGCTTATAAATATTTAACACATGGTACTGTTTTAGAATTAGTTTGGACTATTACACCAGCTTTAATTTTAATTGCTATAGCTTTCCCTTCTTTTAGATTATTATATTTAATGGATGAAGTTATATCACCTTCATTAACTATAAAAGTGGTAGGACACCAATGGTACTGGTCTTATGAATATTCAGATTTTATTTCTGATAGTGGTGACTCTATTGACTTTGATTCTTATATGATTCCTGAATCTGACTTAGAATTAGGTCAATTTAGATTATTAGACGTAGATAATAGATTAGTTATACCTGTGGACTGCCATATTAGATTAATTGTTACAGGTGCTGATGTTTTACATTCTTTTGCCGTACCATCTTTAGGTATTAAATTAGATTGTGTTCCAGGTAGATTAAATCAAGTTTCTTTCTTAGCTGAAAGATCTGGTACTTTCTATGGACAATGTAGTGAAATATGTGGAGTTTGGCACGGTTACATGCCTATTGTTGTTGAAGCTGTTTCTTCACCTGATTTCTTAGTTTGGATTGATTCTGCTAATGGTTAATCTTATATTTTTTTTTCTTTTCTTTTCTTTAAATACTAGTTGGTTTCTATATAAAGGTTTTATTATATTATTTATCATATAAATAAGGTAGTAATATAGATTAAGAACAATATACACGCATTGCGTTTTTTTTATATAAAAGTATGACAAATATAACATATACAATATCAAATTTTATACAAAATAACACTCTTGCTATTAGAGTAGTGGCTAATACTACAACTTATGCTGCAGATCATTTTTCTACTTATTCGTTAGATCCATATCAAATAGCCGGTTTAGCTGTGGGTGGTACTATTTCTGTAATAATTATAGGTACTGTAGGTTTTCCTCATTATAAACATATATTATTTAGAAAAAATGTTTCCACTATTCTTCCTTCAAATAATGATCCTTTAGCCTTACAAAATTTATCTTCACCTTCTAATGTTCCATCAAATAATGGTCCTTCAGCCTTACAAAATTTATCTTCACCTTCTAATGTTCCATCAAATAATGCTTCTATACATAATTTTCATGCGCCTTCTATTAGACCATTAAATGATGGTTCTGTACATAGTTTTTATGCGCCTTCTATTAGACCATCAAATAATGGTTCTGTACATAGTTTATCTTCACCTTCTAATGTTCCATCGAATAATGGTTCATCAGCTTCACTAGGTTTATCTTCACCTTCTAATGTTACATCAAGTAATGGTTCATCAGCTTCACTAGGTTCATATGTGTCTTCTCCTTCAGAGAGAAGTCCGATTCCTACGTTAACTGAAGTAGATTTTGATGCTATTACCGAACCAAGTCCAGTTAGCTCTTTTAGGAATATTAATTTTTATTCTTTTTATCCTGAATTAAGACCTGCAAGTTTAGAATCAAAATGAAGTAGAAGTAGTCATAATGCTGGGCCATCGTCAGTTAATACAAGTTCATCATCATTTGCTTCAAGTTCACCATCAGTTGCTTCAAGTTCACCATCAGTTGCTTCAGGTTCATCGCCAGTTGCTTCAGGTTCATCCCCAATTGCTTCAGGTTCATCGCCAGTTATTTCAGATTTACCATCAGTTGCTTCAGGTTCATCGCCAGTTAATACAGGTACTGCTGATTCACTAGCACAAGTTATTACAGAAGTATTAGGCGGTTAAATAATAATTATATTATTAATATTAACCCCCACCCCCCCTCATTAAAACAACTTTTTTTTTAACTCTAAAAACTAAAACCCTTTTTTAAAAGTAACAACTCTATTGCTTAATTATATTATCAATATATATTGAATTGAGCTCCGGGTATAAGTAAATTTAATAAAAAAAAAAGATTTAGTAAACTAAATAGTAAATAAGTATTACAAGTATTACAAATAAATAAAAGTTCTCTTAATTCAATGGTTAGAATCACATTCTTCTAAAGTGTTTATTCTGGTTCGAATCCGGAAGAGAACTAAGTCTAATACTAATAATTTAATTAATTAATTAAATTAAATAAAAGTTTATCGCCTTTTTATTTTTTTAATAAAAAAAAATAAAGGCAAAAATAAAGGTTACTATTAATCAATATAAATTGTTATCTTTTTAAGCAGTTGTTTTAAACGCAACAAAAAAAAAAGCAATGAAGGATAATTAATTATAATATAGTATATTAACCCCTTTTTTTTATTATTAAAAAAAAATATAAATTATGAGCCTTTAATTTAATGGTAGAATGGTTTCTTGATGAGGAACTTGTAGGAGTTCAAATCTTCTAGGGCTTAAATTTTAAAATTATAATATAAATAATACAGTCTTTATCCTTATAAATTAAAGCCAAATTATTTAACATAAAAATTAATATTTTATTAAAAATAATAGTTTTAATTTTATTTACTAAAAGTACCTATCTTAATTTAAATATTTTGTTTTTTTTTTAATTTAACTGCCTACCTCTGCTAAAAACAAATTTTGATTTAATAAGGCAAAAGAAAATAGTAAAAAATAAAAAAGGCTAGTACTAACAAAAGGTATTTATTTATAAAATTTAATAAAACTTATTTAGTTTTACTTTTACCCAGTGCCTTTATGTAAATAAAACAAGGGACAATGTTAATAATTAAAACAATAATATAAAAAATATAAAAATGAGAATTTTAAAAACACATGTTTTATTAAGATTATTTAATTCATATGTTGTAGATTCACCTCAGCCAGCTAATATTAGTTATTTATGGAACTTTGGTTCTTTATTAGCTACTTGTTTAATTATACAAATTTTAACTGGGGCTTTTTTAGCTATGCATTATACACCTAATGTTGATTTTGCATTTAATAGTGTAGAACATATCATGAGAGATGTTAATAATGGTTGGTTAATAAGATATACACATGCAAATGTAGCATCTTTCTTTTTTATTTTTGTATATATGCATATTGGTAGAGGTTTATACTATAGTTCTTATAAATCACCTAGAGTTTTAGTGTGGTCTATAGGAGTTATAATTTTAGTTTTAATGATGGCTATAGCTTTCCTGGGTTTGTAAAAAGCCCAAAATGAATTAAATTCAACAATCCCTACCACCCATCCCCTAGCTTTAGCCAGGGGTGTGATAGCTTTAGCTATAGGGTGGTTGCCAAAGCTATCCCCACCTTAAAGGTAAAGGTGGAAAACAAATTCAACTCTTGTTATAAGATACCAGGTATTATTTATAAAACAAATTTAAAAAAATCAAATACAATAGGTAGAAGATACTTTTCTACCCTAGTGGGACAAATACCATGTGAACAAATTAGCGAAGAATTAACGATCTTCATAAATGAAAAAAACCTTAATCCTGTTTTTATATATGAAGATCTAACAGATAAAACAGTTAGATCAAGGGTTTTGATTGATACTAAGGGTATTAGTGGTATTTATTTAATTTTAAATAAAGTTACTTTTGATTACTATATAGGTTCTGCTTCTACTGGTAAATTCCATGCCAGATTTTCTAATCATTTATTTAATTTTCATGGCAGTAAAGTAATTAAAAATGCAGTAAAGAAATATGGTATATCTTCTTTTGCTTTCTTAATTTTAGAGTTGTTTCCTGATATAGTTAATAAAGAAAATAATAAAAAATTATTAGATTTAGAAGACTTTTACTTAAAATCTTTATTACCTAATTATAACATATTAACTGAAGCGGGATCAAGTTTTGGATATAAACACACCGAAATAACTAGATTAAAAATGAAAACGGCTTACAGTGAGGAACGTAGACTAGCTATTGGTAATTTAAATAAAGGTAAAAGTTTATCCCCTAGTACTATTGAAGCAATGAAACAATCTGCTTCCCTTGCTTTTTTAAAGGCGCTGCGGGCAAAAGTAAATAGAATCAAACCTATTTATTCAACAGAGTCTATTCAAAATATGAAAAAGAATTCTAAATCTATATTAGTATATAATATGGACTACACAGTATATGGTGAATTCTCTAGTATAACAGAGGCTTCTAAATCTTTAGGTTGTTCTCAAAGAACTATTTCTAGGGCTTTACAAACACAAAAAAAGATTTTAAAAAAACGTTGAATCCTTAAATTAGTTTAAAAATAATAGTTTCTAGCTTTAGCTAGTGGGTTGCTTTAGCAAGGTGGTTGCTATCCCCTTTTGGTTTACTAAAGCTAGGGATATTTGAATTTAGTTTATAGTCCTACGAGTAAAATTTTTTATGCAATCTATAAAGAAAAATAAAAAGTAAAGTAGAATAACCCGACAGGGATATTGACTTAACTCTTGCCTCTTTTTTTTTTTTAATAAAAATAAAATAAAGCAGAGGTTGAAGAATTAAGTTGGCAATGTTAGTGAAAACGATCAAAGAATTTTATTTTTATATATATTAGTTAAAGGTTAAGCTATAAATAAATCTTTAAAAATAAAATAAGAGATCGTCGGTTATTTATATGATCGCGACAGACTGGGTCACTAATGGGTGTCTGAAATGATGCTTAATGCACAGTCGGAATATTTAGTTTTACTTTTTTTGTTAAACTAATAGAATATATGAATTCAAAGTTATTCTAGCTTAATATAATTGCCTTTAAATTTATATTAAGTATATTTGTATGTTTTACCTTATGGTCAAATGTCTTTATGGGGTAGCCAAAAAATAGCCCCAAATGTTTATTTTTATTTTTATAATATATTTCAATTTTATTTTGAAGATTGCCTATTTTTAATTTATCTCTGGCATATAACCCGGCCTTGGTTTGGTATAGGCTACGAGCAGATTCACAATTTAACCCTTGCTTTTGCGCTGCTTATAAAAAAACAATTGTTTTTTTTAACAGCAAAAGATACGAGTTTAACACTAAGCACATTTAATGGATCCAAATTAACCTTACTTTTACCTTTGCTCTCTTGCCTATACGATTGCAATAGCAGAGGTACGTATAGTAAAAAGCAAATGTTAAAAGATAACCTTTTTTTTCTGCCAAAGGCTGCTAATATATTTACTGATACTAGGCTTTGCCAACAAAGTTTAGAAAACCAAAATTTAAATTTAAAAAAGGTTAGAGCAGAATCCAGAATTGGACCTCATAATAAAATAATAATTTCTTTAATTTTTGGTAGTTTATTAGGAGATGGGTATGCTGAATATAGAAGTAAAGGGAATGGTACTAGAATAAGATTTTACCAAGAAGGGAGTCACTTGTCCTATCTACTTTATTTACATAAAAAATTAGCTGAATTAGGTTACTGTAATCCAACAATACCTGATATAAAAACACGGTTAGGGAAAAAGGGCGTAGTTAGAAAAATTATAAGATTTAATACATGGACTTATTCTAGTTTTAATTGGATCCAAAAATTATGGTATGTGGACGGTGTTAAAGTAGTGCCTGAAAATATAGGTGAATTCCTAGATCCTTTAGCTTTAGCTATTTGGATAATGGATGATGGCTCTAAATCTGGTAATGGTTTGAAACTTTCTACCAATTCCTTTGATTATTCGGATTGTTTATTATTAGTTAAAGTACTTTATGATAATTTTAAACTAAAAGCTACTATACAATCAGCCGGTGAAGTTAAACCTCAATATCAAATTTATATTTGAAAAGAAAGTATGCCTTTACTTTGTGATATAGTTGAAAATTACGTACACTCTTCAATGAAATATAAACTAAATAAAAAATAAGCATAGTCATTTAACAAAAACTTAAGTAAAAGGAGCATTACCTTATAAACTTAATACAAATATTTGTTAAATTGGCAATACTGGTGAAAACAGGTCAAAAATATTTTTGTTTATATCTAGACCGTCGGTTTATTTGTTCTATTTAAAATTTTACAGCCAAAGGCTGAGGGTTTAATTTTACTGTCTTTTTTTTACTCTTTTATTACTTTTGCTTTTTAATTTTTTTTTAATAAGCAGCGCTTTAAAAAAAAAAGCAAGGGTCTATGTTTTTTTAATTTATAAATAATAATAAACAGAAGCTAGAAGCAAGAGTAAATTTTATAAGATTTCAATACTTCTAACTTATTAAAAATAGTAAAGTATAAGATCATAATTAAAAAAATTTAGGTTACAGACTAATAAAAATTATAAATTATAAATTAAAATAGAACAAATGTATCGCTACAGACTGGAACACCGGTGGGTATTAATAGTAAAAATACTATTTATGCTTAATGTACAGTCGAAGTTTTAGCATATTATATATATATGCCATATGGTTTTACATAAATGTTTATAAAGGTGGTATTTTATCTTCAGTGCCTTTCTTTAGCAAAACTAAAAAAAACTAAAAGCAATTATTTTAATAATCTTATTATTGCTTTAGCTCTTAGGCTAATAGGCTAGAGCAGTAAATATAATAAAATTTAAATCCTAAGGTTATACAAATAAAATATTGTTTCTGGCTAAAGAAATGGTAAAAAGTTAAAATTTTATAAGGTAAAAAACGTGGTATATGTATTGAAACAAATAAGTATAGTTATACTTAGGCAATATTACTACAGTACATATATTTAAAACTTGGCAACCGTAATTACTAATTTATTATCAGCTATACCTGTTTTTGGTCAAGATATCGTAGAGTCAAATAATACAACAAATTTATATAGTTATTTACTACTTCCCTTTGATTATATAAGAGAGAGTAATACTATTCCTGTACTATCAACAATTGGAAAAGTTAGCTATCAATCTTTAAAAAAAGGTAGAAAAGTTAGAATAGATAAAGATAAAGAAGAGTATCTATCTATACCTTATCCTTTTATAGCTTTTTTAGTTGGTTTAATAGATGGTGATGGTTATATTCAAATCACTAAAACAAGTAAAGGATTTATAGCTATCAAATTAGTTATTTTAATAAGTTTAAAAGATTTATCTACTTTAGAATATATTAATTCTGTATTAAAAATAGGAAAAATAACGATAGATCGAGATCGTAAAAATCCAACTTGTAAATTAATTATTAATAAAACAGATTTACAGGAAATATTTTTTCCATTATTAATACATCACAATATTTTTTTTTTAACTGAAACTAGAAGAGCTCAATTTGATATTGTAATGTATATTTTTAAAAACGATATAAAATTTTATTTAGATATATTTAAAACAGATATACCTACTGTTTTTAACTTACCTATTGAAGCTAAAGATTATCTTAATCTTACCTTTTTTAATAATTGGTTAGTAGGTTTTACCAATGCTGAAGGTTCCTTTTTTATAAAAATCAATAAAGATGGGTGTTTTCAATTAAAACAAATAATTCATACTAACTTATTTGAAGCCCTTAGACTACTATTTAGTAGTAAACGTAAAATTACTATTGAAAATAAAAAATATGCTCAATTTAGTTTAAGTTCTAAATTAGATATACAAAAGGTTATAAATTTTTTTTCTTTTTCAGGTTTACATCCTTTAATAGGATTAAAAAATATACAATATTTCAAATGGATATCAAATTTACAAAATAGTTCTAGATACAAAAATCTTAATTTTCCTAAATAATAACTAATTATAAAGGCTTCCAATCTGAATATATAAATTTTGTTAAAATCGGCTCCTTAAAACAGTAATGTTTTAGAGGTAAATGGGGAGAATTGCAAGAACGTCTATATTAATTTCCCCTTAATAAGATTACTTGCAGCGGACCTTAACTCGGTATTTTTTTAAATATTTTTAAAATTTAAGCCATCTTAAATTTGTTTTTAAGGTTATAATATAAATTGTTACAAACAATCTTATATTAAATAAGGCTATACTTAGTAAAATAATTTAATTTAAAGGGTTAAGAACGTTCAACGACTAATGAGTGAGTAATACCAACAATAAGCTCGACACGAGAACCCCACAACCTGTTAATTTAGTTATCTTTGTTTCATTTTAATTAAGCCTAGTAATATAATAATCTTATGGTCTTACTTTATTGATGTGTTTATTTATTTTTTTTTTTTATTAAATTAAAATAAGCAAATACAAGGCATTATTAAAAGATGAAAACAAAGATAATTTTTGTTTTAAAACAACAGGTTGAAGACATAGTCTAAACATCGTTAACCGATGAAGAAAGAGGTTAAATACTTTTTCATTAATTTAATTGTGATCTGGGGTGGTTTTTCAGTTTCAAATGCTACATTAAATAGATTTTTTTCTCTTCACTATTTATTACCCTTTTTATTAGCTGCTTTAGCTGTAGCTCATTTAATAGCTCAAATGTAGGGCCTTTAAATTGAACAAATTTAATTAGAATCAAGCTATATGCTGGAATCTCCTAAAGCTTTAAGTACTTAATTTAAGTAAAAATCTTAATAGATAATACAATGGACAATCAGCAGGAAACCAAATAGTATTAAAATACTAGAGTAGGATCCTCAGAGACTACACGCTTGACATCTTTATTTTTTTTTTCGCTAGTGCCTAAAAAATTTTTTTCTGAAAAAAATTTAGACAGGTGAAAAAATCAAAGTAAATTGAAATTTTAATAAATGATGATGATATAGTCCAAGCTATTACCGAAAGGTAATAGATTATATTGCTTTATTTTAATTTATATAACTACTATCTTATCTTTTGCCTTTGTCTTTTAGACGAAAGTAAAAAGCAAAGGCCAATCGATTGCTTTGAGGAATAAACAAGGAAATAATAAACGTATATTATTAAACCGTTTGCTATACTGTACTTATTTAATTAGAGGAATAAATAGAAGAAAAGCTTACTTCGCTAACACTAATTATTTTCATTCTACTAATTCTAAAAAAAGAATGAATAATACTGATAGATCTAATTTTAAGTTAGACTCACATTTAAAACAGGTATTAGTTGGTAATCTTTTAGGAACACATGAGAAGATTTTCTCAAAAAGCCAACGCTAGGGTAGTTTTTAGACAAGGTTCCTTAAATACTTCCTATTTATTACACTTGTATAGTCTATATCAAGAATTTGTTTTAACTCCACCTTCTATTAATACAGTTATAGATAAACAAACGGGTAAACACAAATATAATATTAGTTTTGCTACTTTAGCTTTACCTTGTTTTAATGAGATATATGAATCTTTTTATTTAAAAGGTCTAACTCAAACTATAAAAATAATACCTGCTAATATTATTGAACTATTAACACCAATTAGTTTAGCCTATTGGATCATGGATGATGGGAGTTTTACAGGATCAGGTTTAAAATTACATACTAATGCTTATAAATTAGAAGAATTAGATCTGCTAATAGAAGCTTTAAATTTAAATTTTTCTATACAAGCTACTATTAATATTTCTAATAGAGAAAAATCTCAGTATACCCTATATATTTCAAAAAAGCAGATGCCTTTAATAAAAGAATTAGTTTTAGAACATATGCATCCAGACATGTTATATAAATTAAATATAAATTAGTAATATAATTTGCTACATGTGCACGGTTCAAGTAATCCTAATGGAGTAAATTCAAATGGAGATAGAATAGCTATGCACCCTTACTTTATTTTTAAAGATCTAGTAACTATATTAGCTTTCTTTTTAGTATTATCTATTATCGTTTTCTTTTATCCTAACTTATTAGGACACTCAGATAATTATATACCAGCAGACCCTATGGTTACACCTGCTTCTATTGTACCAGAATGGTATTTATTACCTTACTATGCTATATTAAGATCTATACCTAATAAATTATTAGGAGTTTTAGCTATGTTTGGGTCATTATTAATATTATTAATATTACCTTTAACTGATTTATCTAGAATTAGAGGTAATCAATTCAGACCAGCTATGAAAATAGCTTTCTGGTTCTTTGTTGTGGATTTCTTTATTTTAATGTGGATTGGTTCTCAACACCCTAATAGTCCATACGTAGAAATAGGTCAAATATCAACAGCTTTCTATTTCTCATGGTTCTTAATTATAGTACCTTTAATCGGTTTAAGTGAAAATACTTTAATGGATTTAAATAATCCTAAATCAATATAATTACCAATTTGCATTATAATCCTTTTTTTTAAGCTTGGCAATAGCTATTTAAAAAAAATCAAAATTTTTATAAGGTTATTATTAAAAAAAAAGATTAAAATAATAAAAATTGTTTTTAATATTCTTGTTCTAACCATAGCAATAAAATAAACCCCTCCCTTTAAAAAAATTGTTTTTTTTTATTCCTTTAATTTATTATTATCGCCTTTTTATTTTTTTTATAAAAAAAAATAAATTAAGGCAAATAGAAGAAAACAAAAAAGATTTAATCTAGTATTTAATAAAGAAAAAAAACTCTTGCTTATCAATATTTTCAGTTAAAAATAAAACAAAATTTTTCTATTTATAATATCCTCATTTTAAGGCTAATTATAACAATAAAAATAAAATTAAGCATATAGATTCAGTTTTCAATAAAATTGAATTATAAAAGGCTAATTTTAAATCTCTATTATAGCTCGTTATCTTCCCTATAAAAAGATACGTCTAGCTTAAACTATTTGCCTTAATTTATTTTAATAAAAAAATAAAAAGGCGATAAAAACATTAGTTTTAAGTAGGAGAGTTTCCATTTATAACTATTTTACTATAATTAATAGTAGCACTAAGACTAAAACTTTAATTAAAATCAAGACTAAGATTATATTTAATACTATTATTAAGACTAAATTTAAGATTAAGATTATAATATATAATCCCCAGCCTTTTTGCCCCTTTGGCTTAATAAAACAATTGGTTTGACCTATTTTTGTAAGTTAAAGTTTAAATTAAATAAAAATTAAATAATATAATATATAATTATTTAATTTTTATTTTTGTACTAATATCTTTGTTTTATTTTTAATTATAAGCTAAACAATCGCAAAGTAAAATTTATAAATAAGGCTGTTTAAAAAAAAAAGTTATATAAAAAAATGAGTAGCATTAATTTTGCAATATTATCTGAAAACATAATTAGTCTTTTGTTTAATTTAGCTGATGTATTAAGCATTATTTTACCTGTTTTATTAAGTGTAGCTTTTATGACTATAATAGAAAGAAAACAGTTAGCAGCGCATCAAAGACGTGTAGGGCCTAATACAGTAGGTTACTATGGTATTTTACAACCTTTTGCTGATGCTTTAAAATTAATTTTAAAGGAAACAGTTATACCATCTCAATCAAATAAAATAATATTTTATTTAGCTCCTGTTTCTACTTTAGTATTTAGTTTATTAGGTTGGGCTGTGATACCTTTTGGTCAAGGATTAGTATTATCAGATTTAACATTAGGTATATTATATTCTTTAGCTTTATCTTCTTTAGGGGTTTATGGTGTTTTATTAGCAGGTTGGTCTGCTAATTCTAAATATGCTTTTTTAGGTTCTTTACGATCTACTGCAGCAATGATATCTTATGAATTAATATTAAGTTCAGCTATTTTAATAATTATTTTATTAAGTGGTAGTTTAAATTATATTACAATAATAGAAATACAACAATCAATTTGGTTTATTGTTCCTTTATTACCTATTTTTATTTTTTATTTTATTGCTGTATTAGCTGAAACATCTAGAACTCCTTTTGATTTACAAGAAGCAGAATCTGAATTAGTAGCTGGTTTCTTTACTGAACATTCTTCAGTTCCTTTTGTTTTTTTCTTTTTAGGTGAATATTCTTCAATAGTATTATTTAGTAGTATAACCGCTATTTTCTTTTTAGGTGGTTATAACTTACCTGAATTATTTATTAATGAATCTTTTTTTAATTTACAAGCTATTATTTTAGGACTTAAAACTTGTATCTTTACTTTCTTTTTTGTTTGGTTTAGAGCCACTTTACCTAGATTAAGATACGATCAATTAATTAGTTTATGTTGGTTAAATCTTTTACCTGTTGCTGTAGCTTTTATTATTTTAGTACCAAGTATTTTAATTAGTTTCGATATTTCTCCTTACTAATTTATTTATTTATTTACTTAAAGCAAATAAAACAAGAGTCTTTAATTTAAAGGTATTTTATTTTTAAATTATTAAGCTAAAGGGTTTAATTTTAATGAATAACCATACTAATAACATATTTTAAATATTTAACCCCCCCTTAAATCAAATTTGTTTATTTAAGGGGGTTTAATGGGTTCAAAGGGGTTTAATAAAAAAACCACACACCCTTATGGATACAATAACAATAGTGAAATTTGTAGTAACTTTGTTTCTCTTATTTTGAATTATTATCGGTGGTTTTTTATTAAGGATTACTCTTTATATTTTATCCCTCTATTTTAATTAAAATAAAAGTAGGCTAATAATGATTTATATTATAATTAAAATTAGTCATAGTAATTATTAAAATTAAAGCTAATAATTACTAGTAAAAGGCTGTAATCGTTTTTGGAAAAAGAAAAACAAAAATTTAAAAAGCCTAAATTAAAATACCATTTTCATTTTAATGGTAATGTCTCCTTTTACTTTTTAAGTTTTAAATTTAAAAACTTAAAAAAAACAAAAAAAAAAAGTATAAAACAAAAATTATGTATATTAAAAATCAAAAAAAAAATTTTTCTTTATTAATATCTAAAATAAATCTTTATATAGATTATTTGTTATTTATTATAATTATATTTACTTTATTCATAAATATAATAAATATCTTTATTGCAGTAAATTATTTCTATTTTTATGTAGTTAAAGTAGATATTAGTGGAGATAGTAAGATACTGTCAGAAATACCTAAAGCAAAAACAGACGCTGCTGCTGCTGCGAGTCAATCAACAACTTCATCTTCATCTTCAAATACTACTACTAATTATTTAAGTTCAAATAATGATGGTGGTAATTTTGATATAGTAAATTCTTATAATGAATTAACTGATTATATTATAAATAAATTTTTAGGGGTTTTACAACCAGTACACGTAGATTATCCTATAGATTTATTATCAGATCAAATTCAATTTATCGGTGTAGCTTTATTAATGTTATGTATAGCTACATTTATCTTCATCTTAGCTCTAATATTCAATATAATAGTATACAAATACAGTGATAAGTTATATAATTATTTTAATAATAAATATATAAAATATTATATTTTGTTTAACAAAAGAGTTATATTTGTGGAGATGCTTTTTATATTTCTTGGTATTTTATACTGTTTGAGTTGTATCACTTACGGAGTGTATTTTATAGCTACCCATCCTGTAATATTTTAAAAAATAAAAAAAAAAAAAAAAAAAAA
>JAHXRV010000980.1:0-12629 GCA_019904355.1 Psilocybe tampanensis | reverse complement strand
TGTGTGTAAGTCCACACTTCTTTTGTTCTTGTTTAACTTGGACATACACGACGATATCTCATTTAAATTTTGATCTCTAGTAAAGGTACCAACTGTCGAAAAAGCACATCGGATATCAGCTATGAACATTCAACCCTTCGCCGACACATGGGAGCAAAGCACAAGGTAAATTTTACAGCCTTCTCAAATGAATCTGTCTTAACTGTACGACAGGGCGAATATCAAAAATGGTGCAAGGACAACAAATTCCTTTCGATGCTTGCCGAAGATTCAGCTTCTCGAAAAGCTGATCTCGCACAGAAGTTTCAGCAAACACGTGTCGAGTTTGAAAAGCAAGATCCAAAGGAAAGAGTCGTTGAAACACCGTACTCGGATGAGCTGTTCAAGGAGGCTGCAGTGCAATGGCTTGTGGAAACAGACCAGGTAAGTACCTGTACGAAGTTTTTTTTTTGAGATATCATTCACTAATCAAATCGCCCTTGATATTCTAGCCTATCCAGGCTCTCGAGCATCCCTCCTTTCAGAACATGATCAAGATTGCTGCCCGATCAATGCGTGGTGTCAAGATTCCGAGTCGCAAAGTGGCACGCGCTCACATCATCGCATCCTTCAAAAAGCAAATGAATGCCCTTCGTGCCCGCTTAAATGTAAAGTAATTCTCTCAGTCGTACCTTATCTTGTGTTGACATTTTTTCTTCTTTTTTCCTTCTATTAGAGCGCTGTTGTTTCTGGGGAAGTTAATGTCACCTGCGATGCATGGCAGGCTTCAAACGTTGACGCCTATTTTGCTGTGACCGGCCACTGGATTGAGCAGTTGCCCTCTGGCGAATGGGTTAGCGAGCACGCCCTTCTTGGCTTTACCCAAATGAATACGACACACAATGGGAAGCGCCTTGGGCAGGTTTTGTACCGAATATGCGACAGGATGAACATCATACATAAGGCATGTATTCATTTTATTATCATACTATATCATTCACTTATTTGTATATCTAGATCGGCCATATTACATGTGACAACGCTTCGAACAACAACACGATGATCGCTGAATTTGCCCTTCGATATCTTCTTCGGACAAAAAAGCGTTTTGATGTGGCAAAACGGCACATTAGGTATGTTTCTCTTTATTTTAGTTCTATCATTCGATCTGATTCGTCCTCGATGTTCAGATGTCTCGCTCATATTATCAACATCGCCACCCAGGTTTTGATCTCAACCCGCAGCAAGTCCAAGTATTACAACCCACACGATGACGATCAAGATACTGCTGAAGATGATACAGACCTTGAACGTGACGAAGTCGGATTAATACGCAAAATATGTGTTAAGGTAAGTTCAATGTCGACGTGTCATATGCATTACCCTCTAATCCTTGGATTAGGCTCGTTCATCATCCCAGCGAAAAGAGTTATTCAAACAGCTTCAAGAAGATCGGAAGATGACTCCAAAACAGCTATTGCTTGACATGCCGGTACGATGGGGGTCAACATATGTCATGCTTGCTCGCTCAGAGCAGCTAAGAGAGGTATGTTCCATTCACCCTTTACCTAATGTCTCAGCTAATTGGCCTCCCTTCTTTCAGGTTGTCGATGAATTTACAACCGAGCTTGGACGCCGAGAAAAGAACCTTGACAAACGCCGACAGCTATACGCTCTTAGCCTTAGCAGTGAGGAGTGGGAAAGAGTTTCGACTTTCTGTGACCTTTTAAGTGTATGTGTCGTTCAGCCTTTCTCTCTCATCAGTTTACTTATCTTTGTTATTGTCTGCTCAGTATGCTGATACCGCTCAGCAATCCTTTTCTTATGCAAAGTCTCCATCTCTGCACAATGCCCTCCCGGCCATTGAAGCCCTTCACGCTGCGTGGACGAAGAAGGCAAACAGTGGCAAAGCAAAGTATGCACCCTTTAAGGAAGCACTAGAGGCTGCTGCTGCGAAGCTCGAAGAGTACTACAACAAGACGGCAGCGTCAGATGCGCATATTCTTTCAATGAGTATGTGATTTCTTTTTCTCCATCAGCGAAAATGATCGCTCATTATTTTCTTAAGTCTTACACCCGGGAAGGAAGATGGCGCATTTCAAGAAGTACTGGAATGCAGATCTTCGTGAGGATGTCATATCACTTGTTCAGGAAAAGGTAAGCAGGCCATGTAACTCATCTGTATCCAACCTGTCTAATTCCATGAGTTATTTAGTTCACTCAACGCTACAAGGATCTCAACGGCCCTACATCATCCACCCATTCACGCTCTACATCACCCAAGATAACCTCACGCATTGGTCGCTTTGTTCAACGGAATCTCGAGACCGATTCAGAAGACGAAGGGGATGATGTTGATCCAAATAACCCCTGGAAAGCAGAGTTCGATCGCTACATGGATACCCATGATGTACTTCCTGAGGGCATGAGTGCCGTTACTTGGTGGGGGGTACGTGGATATTCAATTTGAACTCTTTATTGATGTATTGAACATTTTATTATAGCTTAATGCAACTCGTTACCCAACTTGGGCGTCTCTCGCGCGTGATTACCTGGCAGTTATGGCCTCATCTGTCTCTAGCGAGAGAGCATTCTCGTCTGCTGGTATCACAATCACAAAACGCCGAAACCGATTGAAGGGTGACATTGTTGAGGCCCTTCAATGCCTGAAGTGTATGTATCTCACACAGCTTATATTTCGTAGAGTTGAAACTGCGGAGGATGAGCAGAAGAGCATGGAGGAGGACCGTCTTCTCGATACAGCGATGGATGCTGGTCTCGAAGGTGGATTTTCGTGGGATGAGTTTGTAGATAATGAGGAGGATGTGGAGGACAGTGATGTTGAGTATGACGGTGGTGTTCAGGGGCTTGATTAGCATATTCTTTTTATTATCTCAATGATATGTATGTTATTCATCTGATAAGATTGCAAACGAACATCGAAAAGTGGCCCAAATTGCAGAACATTTGGTCCAGCTGGCAGTCATGTGACCTTATTACTAATAGGCCGCGGCCTAGGCCGAAGCCGGGCCTGAACGAGCCGGGGCCATCTGGGGCGGCCCAGGCTCAATATTTTGAAGGCCTGAGCCCCTCAGAGCCGGGCCTAAGCCGCGGCTTTGGGGCCGAGCCGGGCCGGCACAACACTACTCGCCCCTCCGTCCCCCAACTCACCGCTCCACAGTTTTCCGGCGAAAAGCTCGACAGGTCAAAGGACAACTTCAAGCTTTGGCGGCGCACCATCGAATCCGGGCTCGGAACGAACGGTCTCATTGATTGGCTTTCACCAACTGAAACTCCGCCTAACCAGTCCCTCGAGCCGCGCGCCTATTCGAACTGGCATAAGAATGATGTGCGCGTCTGCTGGTACTTGACCGGCGCCATCGCCGATGCGGAACTGGATCAGCTTGGCACGATCCCACGCAGCGGCGCGGCGGCGTACTGGAAAAAGATCGAGGATCGGCATATGAAAGATAGTCCACTATCTCAGGTATACCTTTTGAAGGATGCCTTCGCAATTCGAATGTCCGACGACGAATCATGGACGGCCACTGTTACGAAGATATACGAGATGCTGGACCGCGCTTGGTCTATGGCGCCAATCACACTCGAAGTCCTCAAGCGTATCAGCATCGTCAGCGCTTTCGAACAATACAGCGAAGTTCAGCTCCCATTAATGGATCGTATTGGTCTCGCAACCGAAGCCATTCCGTTTACCAGTGCAAACGTCCGCGCATTTATTGAGGATCGCGAGCGTACCAACAATGCAAAGAAGTCATCCGCCTCGTCCATCGCGTTAGCGGCGCAATCAAAGGGGAAGGGACCAGCGACATGTTCCAACTGCAACAAGCCTCGCCACACGGCAAAGTACTGCATCTCTGAAGGAGGAGGCATGGCCGGGAAAACACTGGAGGAGTCGAGGGCGGCGAGGCTGAAGGACAAGGAGGCCAACAAGCAGAAGTCCGCCAACGCGAGCGCTAAGGTACCCATCACCTTCACGGACTCGTCTGGACGTGCCTTCACCGCGACGGTTAGCTCATCAGCCTTCTCGGACATCGCTCCCGCTCCCACATCCAAGGAAACCCCAGTCGCCCTATTTACTGGCTTACCATCCGTCGATCCGGACACTGTCGATTACGAGGATGCGGGATATCGATGCTTCGCATCCATCGCACCTGCTGTCGAATCTCCAATCACTGACGAAATCCACCACTGTAGCGTGGACTGGTCCACGCACACTCGTCAAACGGCATCAAAGAGCGCGATCCCATCGTCAACTGCATCAGATCACGACGAGCAGACGCTCATCTCAACAGAGACTTGCCCATTCTACTTAGATTCTGGCGCCAGTACTCACATATCCCCCAATCGCAAAGATTTCGTTGACATTCGCCCTATCCCACCTCGCCCCATCCACGGAGTCGGAGGCTCTTCTATTAGTGCCATCGCCATCGGTGACGTCCACCTCAAGATGCCTAACGGAAACACGCTCCTACTTCAAAACGCCTTATTCGTTCCATATGCCACCGTGCGCCTGATCTCCATTTCGGTGATAACCCGCACAGCGAAAGCGCTCGTCCATTTTGACGAGGATACCTGTTGGCTTACATGCAAAGCAACAGGATCAGTTTTAGCTCGCGGCTCTTATCTGTCCTCCACCAAGCTATATTCCATAAACCTCGCACACTCCGTCCCTGCTACCGAGCACGCTCATTCCGTCCACATCGCACCCACCGCTGAAACTTGGCATCGTCGTCTTGGACATGCTAATCATCAAGTGGTCGATGATATGGCTCGTTTGAAGGCAGGCAAAGGTATGCCTACTTCGTTCCCCTCCAAACCTTCGACCTGTGACTCATGCATTCTTGGAAAGCAGACAAAGTCGCCGGTTCCGAAGTTTAGGGAGGGGGGTGAGGAGCACAGAGCGACGAGAGTACTAGAGTTAATTTGGGTAGACTTGACCGGACCTATGGCCGTAAAATCACGTACAGGAAATGCATATATTATGAACATCGTCGATGACCATGCCCGTAAACCCTTCAGTATCCCATTGAAGCTAAAATCGGACGCCGCCCCCCAGCTCCGTCTGTGGATCATTGCCCAGGAGACCGCAAAGGGAGCTAAAGTCCTTAAAATTCGGATCGACAACGGGGAACTTGCAAGCAAGGCGTTCACGGAATGGGCGGCGGAGCGAGGAATCACCATCGAGTACACGGCTCCCTACACCTCCGCACATAACGGTGTTGTGGAACGGATGCACCGCACTCTCATGGGTAAACAGCGAGCGATGAGGGCCTACGCCAAATTACCTCCCAATCTATGGGATGAGCTCTACCTCACAGCTTGTTTCCTCACCGGAAAGACCATCGCACACGCCAATGGGAACAAATCGCCTGACGAGATATGGTATGGGAAGAAACCAGACCTCTCCTTCTTGCGAGAAATCGGATGTCGCGCATTCGTACTGATCCTCAACAAACATAATCCGAAGATATACGAAAGATCGGTGGAAACAGTGCTTATAGGCTACGATTTCGACGCGAAAACATACAGATGTTACGACCGCGCTACTAAGCTGGTCTACAGCTCGTTTCACGTCCGATTTATCGAAAGCCATGATGGGGACTCAAAACGCGACCCTCTGAACTACCTTGACCCCGTTCCATTATCAATTGACTCAATTGAACAAGGAGCTACGTCGACACCGATCAACTACGACGACTCAGAACAGGAGGAGCTACTCCCGAGCGATGTCAACGTGCCCATCCAAAACTCCATGCCCCCAATCGCAACCAACCCCACAACACATCCTGAACAAATTATCCATCCTTCCGCATCCACTACGTCATCGCAAATAATCCCCGAGGTCCCTGCATTGCCATCACACCCTGTCAGTGACGTGCAGAACAACCCTGTCGATCCCCCACCGGATCAACCTCGCAGATCGACCCGCGTTCCTAAGCCGGTCGTTCAGGGTGATGCGCGCTTAGCCAGGGCTGTCGCAGAATCATCTGCCGCCGCAGAGCGCGTCAGAGCCGCAAGGGATGAACGGCGCAAAAACCTCGCAGATATCCGTGAGGACATTGCACGCAACGACCCCAAGGAACTGGACGTGAAGGCTGTCGGACAGTTATGTGATGAATTCAAGGCTCTGCACCTAGATCAAGCGCTCACCAAAGAAAATGTACACATCATTCTTTCCGCCATCGCGTCACAATCCGCAATCAACCAGCAGGACATTAGCTTTGACGATGATCCACAGTCATGGAAGGAGGCTCAGCGCTCTGCCGATGCAGACAAGTGGCTTGCCGGATATCAGGAGGAGTTACAGTCCCTCAAGGACATGGGCGTCTACAAGTTGGTTCCCCGTGAATCCATACCGCACGGAACCCCAATCCGAAAGGGAAAACCGGTTTTTAGGGCCAAGCGCGATGAAACTGGGACCATCGTACGGTACAAGGTGCGCCTAGTCTTCAAGGGGTTCGAACAGATCCACGGAGTGGACTACACCAGCACAACCTCACCAACTGCGCGAATGGAATCGTGGCGGATTCTTCTCCACATCGCAGCAGCTCTAGGATGGGATATCCAGCAAATCGATGTTAAAACCGCATTTCTCTACGGCTTACTTCCTGATGATGAAACACAGTACATGGAGCAACCCCCAGGCTTCGAGGAGCCAGGGAAGGAGGACCATATCTGGATGTTGCAACGGGCGCTCTACGGGATGAAACAGGCGGGGAGAATCTGGAACAAGACGATGAACGACGCCATGATCGGCTGGGGGTTCACTAGACTCACCAGCGAGTCCTGCATCTACTTTCGATGCCAAACATCAGGTACCGTCATTGCGTGCGTCCACGTTGATGATTTTGCTTCCATAGCAGACCCTCCCTCCGAGAACAAACGCTTCAAGGAGGAGATGAAGACGATCTGGACAATCTCGGACCTGGGTGAAGCGAAGTTCGTCGTCGGGATATCCATCACAAGAAATCGTCTCACCAACACAGTTCAACTATCTCAAACTGCCTTAATCGATAAAATCGTCAAGACCTTTGGTCAAACCGACGCTCATCCAATAAGCACCCCAATGGAACCCGGACTCAAGCTTAGACGCCCAAACACCTCAACCATGTCATGGCAAGACAAGGAAAATCTCGCCAAACTCCCCTATCGATCGTTAGTTGGTTGCCTCATCTACCTAACCGTTGGCACTCGTCCAGACATCGCATACGCTGTCCAGCAGCTATCGCAATTCCTAGACAATTATTCATACGCACACTGGAATGCCGCCATACGTGTAGTACGGTATCTCAAGGGCACTCGAAACCTAAAACTTACGCTCGGAGGAAATCCCAACATCAAACTTATCGGTTTTACAGATTCTGATTGGGCTAATTGCCTCGACACTCGAAGGAGCGTCGGCGGATACGCCTTCAGCCTCGGATCCGGCATTATCTCGTGGTCATCGCGCAAGCAGTCAACGGTGGCGACATCATCATGCGAAGCCGAATATACAGCCGCGTTTGAAGCCTCAAAGGAAGCAGTCTGGCTGCGAGCTCTACTCGACGAGATCAATCATACACAGAAATCGGCGACTACCATCCTTTGCGACAACAATGCGGCCATAACGATATCCAAGGATCCGACCCTCCACAACCGATCCAAACATTTTGAAGTTAAACTCCACTTCCTACGAGAAAAGGTCCGAACTGGGGAAATTAGAACCGCCTACATCAACACACGCGATAATCTCGCGGATATCTTCACCAAGGCTCTTCCCCCAACCCAGTTCAACCGTCTTCGTGCTATTGCAGGACTCCAAGCTTAATCTATCATGCAATTTTCCCTTATCTTCGTTTCTATTTTCTATTCTATCCTCATTTTCCATTCTACATTCGTTATTCCCCCTTCATAATCACGACAACATCTAATACTTTAATTCTTTCTATTTCTATGTAACACCACCATTCCAATCGAGGAGGAGCATGGATGTTCGGTGAGGAGGAGTGTCGATATCCACCTCACGTGCCCTCCATCGTGCATAATCTTCAACAATCACCTTTGATATAATCGTAGATACAAACGTCTTTATATGCTACAACATATATATGCAGAGAGTAGATACGTGCCACCTCAACCCAAATATTCGGGATTGAGGTGAGCCACAAACTTTCGTTATACCAAACCGTTTACTTACAGTACCGTAGTTTGATCTTATCATATCTTAGGTACAGTTTTAATAAACCCAAATATTCGGGATTGAGTTTGATCTTATCATATCTTAGGTCTAGATTTCTACAGGTTATGGGCCAATTGGACCTCTAGATCTAATCTAATCTCGACTCAATACCTCGTGTAACGCATCGCGTACCCCCTATCTCTTTTCCTTTGTTCTGCGGCTCAGGACTCAACTTCGCTCCCATCTGGTTTCCACTGTCTGCTTGAACAATCTTCTCCCCAGACAACCTCCAGAACCTTGCTATCAATGTCCGAGCCTGATCAGAAACCAAAACCAAATCCCTATGAGGGTCACTCGGACGAACAAATTCGTGCCACCGATCTCACTCGCCCCTAGTGTTGTGCCGGCTTCGGCTCTGAGCCTGGGGCCGACCGAGCCGAGCCGGCGGCAGACGAGGCCGAGACAAAGCCGTCTGCCAGGCCCACAAAAGCCTGCGGCTCAGTCCTTGATTTTATCAGGCCGTCAGCCGTCGGCTTTCCTTCGGCTTTGGGTGGCTGTTTTGCTGAGTCAGAACTGTACAACAGCATGAAAAATTTTATTTTTGAATGCATTTAAATGTGTGCCAGGGATCCACATCCCTCTTTTTCTCTTTATCACCAGGCATGTCGAACTTCGTTTCAAGAAGTGGCCGTGTATCTCGACCGAGCGCCCCCATCAAAGACCCAAATAGGTCGTCAGCTAGCGGCCCTTTACCGCTTTCTTCCCACACGGCATCTATCTCTGAAACAGATAAGCCTCCCAATCAGGAAAACCAAGGAGTGACGTCTGACCGCGATATCGCCGACTCGGACTCCAATCTCTCACCCTCTCTCCCAACTCATTCTGTTCCCAATCCTCCTCCTGCCGCGCTCACCAGTCAGCCATCATCGACTGCAACATCAACTCCCTCTAGCACATATACGGATGGCGCAGACCCCCAGCCTTCGGCCTCGCAGTCTTTACTAGGCGAGGGCTCAAGCACCTCAGCTTCGACGACCTCTGAAGTCCCTGAGATTCGGAATGAGAGTGGGGCTACTAGGCCAGCCAAGCGTCGACGGATTGATGGTGAGTTTTGTTCATGTTCAACATGCACAAATGTTAACCCAGCTATGACTTCGAGCAGATGAAGTTGATGCCGATGGGATGCATAAAGACATCCACGTGGAGGAGATCTCAAGCGACGATGAAGAAAAAGACTCAAAAAAGAACAAAGACCCAACTGCTGATATCAGGCATTTCTTTACGAAAGCGCCTCGCATAGCTGGTGGCAAGAAAGACCGTGCAACATGCAATCTGTGTGTGTAAGTCCACACTTCTTTTGTTCTTGTTTAACTTGGACATACACGACGATATCTCATTTAAATTTTGATCTCTAGTAAAGGTACCAACTGTCGAAAAAGCACATCGGATATCAGCTATGAGGAATCGTCTGACGAGCGTGCAGAGTTAGCCCAACTCTCTGCAGTTATTGACAAAAAGCCTGTATCTGTTTCAAAGAGCTTAATGACACGCATTCACGCCTATCTGTCCGAATATGATGAAAAATCAAACTCCTCATACGACAAGATTCTCGACTCCGGTGCTTCCACACACATGACTTCAATAAGAGAGTGGTTCACATGCGAGTCTTTCAAGCCATTGGACCCTCCACGACGTGTTCGCTTTGGAGACGAATCTTACGTTGAAGCGACAGGAATAGGATCAATCACATTGTCAACAAAAATCGGTTCGCGAACAGTACAAACGGTGCTAAACGACGTCCTCTACATCCCATCTTTCAAAATTACACTCATATCTGTTCGCCGACTCGCAAAGGCTGGATACTATTCCATGTTTCTTGACGATGAATGTGTGGTCCGATCCAAGAAAACCAAGCGTCGTGTATTGCATGGAACCATTCGACATGGACTATACTGCCTAAACACGTCCCCATTGACCCACTCTGCCCACACCGCCATTGACATAAATGTCCTCCACCGTCGACTTGGCCATTTGTCTCGAAACCGTTTGAAGAAAATGGTGAATGAAGGCCAACTTGAAGGGATTGATGACGTGACAGGAAACCTTGAATTCTGTGAGCCATGTACCCTCGCAAAGATCAAGAAGTTACCTTTCAAACACAAAAGCACACGTGCCTCAAAACCTCTCCAAGTCGTTCATTCCAATGTCGGTGGTCCCGTCACCCCATGCGACAGACACGGGCATCGATATTGGGTCACCTTCATCGACAATCACCTTCGTCTTCCATGGGTATACTTCATGAAGAAGAAGAGCGAGGTGCCACGAATCCTAAAGCAGTGGAAGACCGATGTGGAGGCTTTCTTCAAAGAAGAATTGGGCGAACTCATCTTGTCGGCAAACTTCATCGAGTTTTTCGGGTCCGACGGAGGAGGCGAATACACTTCCGATGAGTTCGAACGAGACTTGAAAGGCATGGGGATAATTCACCACACAACGGCTGCACACACACCTGAGCAAAATGGTTTAGCTGAAAGGATGAACCAAAATCTCGCCAACATGACAACAGCAATGCTTATTGACTCGAACTTACCAAAGTCCTTCTGGTCTGATGCAATGTCAACATCAGCTTTCCTGATCGCCCGTACCCCTGCTGCAGGCCTTCGTGGTCAAAACCCATGGACCACCGCCTTCAATCGTCCGGTTGATGCGTCATGGTTTAAACCATTTGGTTGTCCGGCTTACGCACTTATCCCAAAGGAAAGTCGCAAAAGCAAATTCGACCCTAAAGGCATAAAATCAGTGTTTTTGGGATACACCGCTGGAAAGAAGGCCTACCGCCTCCTCAATCTTGCAACTCGCAAAGTCTTTCACTCCCGACATGTCATTTTTGACGAGAACGGGAAGCTGGACACAGTGGCGCTCGGTCAGCCTGGCTCCGAAAATTCACCCGGATGGGATGACCTACTTCGTACGGGTGGAAACCACGAAACCTTGCGCCCACCTCCCAAACCTTCTGCACCTGCAACACCAGGCTACTCCAACAACGAGGAAATGGGGGGGTCTTAAATTCCATTGATCTCCCCGTTGCCGAATCCGTGGAAGGGAATGCAGAGCCAGTGGGAGAAATCCAAGCGCCAGTGGGAGAACCACCAAGGGATGCTCCAAGGCGAGCGGCACACCAACCCAACCCAGAATCAGTGGGAGCAAGCCGCCCTCGCAGAAATCCAGCCCCAGTCCGTCCGAATAACGACTACTACAGAGCCAAAAGACTTCAGGAAGAGTCAAGAAAGCTAAACACAAAGCAGAAAAACGCACCAAAGAACAAATCGTCAACCGCCGCCACCAATGCAGGACACAGTGAGATGGACGGTGCAAACCCCGAGACGTCAAGCAACGTCCCTGTGGAAAAGAAGTCAGTTGATGAGGTAATAGCTGAGGTAACCAAGTCCTTACAAGACAAGACACTCGATCTTCCCTCCTTACCAGAGGACGCTGTCGCAGGAGCGGACAATGTTTACTTTGCAGGCATTGCGAGCTCCGGTCCCAACCCTCATTCAACACCTGAATCTCTGACGGACGCACTAAATGGCCCAGACAGTTCAAAGTGGCGTGCTGCCCTGAACGACGAACTACAAAGCCTCATTGACAACGATGTCTACGAGATTGTTCCCATTCCCCAACACGCAAAACCCATCACTTCAAAGGCAGTCATGCGCATAAAACTCGACGCAAATGGCAACATTGAACGCTATAAACTCCGGATCGTCGCTCGGGGATTCACCCAGAAACATGGCGTTGATTACAAGGAGGTATTTGCTCCCGTCGCAAATCTGGAATCTATTCGCATCATCCTGGCCCTGGCTGCCAAGTATGACCTCGAGCTCGATCAAATGGACGTCGCCACAGCCTACCTAAATGGGGAACTCGAGGAGGAATTGTACCTTCATCCACCGGAAGGAGTTGCGATTGCAAAGGGGCATTGTTGGAAATTAAAGAAATCACTCTACGGGTTGAAGCAGGCGGGGCGCACCTGGAACCTCACGCTGGATAAGAAGCTGAGGGAAATGGGAGCCATCCGCTTAAATGCCGAAACCTGTCTGTACGTGTTCAAGGAAAATGACAAAATCTGTTTCCTTGTGGTATACGTTGATGACTTCCTTCTCGCCTCAAACTCCAGGCCATATCTGGACAGCATCAAGGCAAACCTCTCATCCACGTTCAAAATGAAGGACCTTGGCCCAGCATCATACATCCTTGGAATAGCAATTTCTCGTGACCGATAAGGCTGGACACGAGTTAACTCGCGGATCACCCGGATCCGAACCCGTGGGTAATTTGGGTCCGAAAATCCAAACCCAGATCCGTGCGGGTTTGTTCCCACGAGTACCTGTGACCCGAATCGTGGGAATACTCATGGGTAGGCTGACCCGCGGATCCGGATCACCCGTTCCCACGGGTCGTCACGGATCCG
>JAHXRV010000951.1:0-16471 GCA_019904355.1 Psilocybe tampanensis | reverse complement strand
GTTATTTTTTTTTTTTGAAAACAGGCCCCCAAACAATACCCCCACCCTCCCCCCACCCCCCTCCTCCTCAAATTAAAGATATTAAAAAAAAAAAAAAAAAAAAAAAAAAAAAAAAAAAAAAAAAGGGTGAGTTCGAGAACGAATTTCAGCGCATGAACAAAAGATATACCAATAAACGCATCATACACCGCCCCGAGGAGATTTCTCGTCGATCCAAAGTTCTCGAGGTGCGTCCCAATCAAATCCACCGTGAACCGATGTGCCATTCGCGGGGCAGGTTGATAGAAAGTCGCAGTCAAGTTCCATTCCGCGTCCTGGTACAGCTGACTCTTCGTTTTGAACCACTCCCCCTTCATGTCCATGTCGTCTCCGCAGATAAGTTGCGGGACGTGTCTGATACGGGCCTTGTTCAAGGTCGCCAAGATGGCAGACTCCTTATGCATTCCTTTTTCAAGCGACCTCCACGACTCTTTGAAATAGACCACCTGTTTGAGCTTGATATCGTAGACGGGCCATGCGCGTGTTGCTCTTCCGGTTAGCTTCGTCGGACGACTCGGATTCGAAGGCGAAGGCCAAAAAGAAACGACTTCGCGCATTCCACCAGTTTTGTGGTCGGGGACTTCAATCACAAGAGAAGGCTTATCGCATCCACGACAGTTGTCTGCAAACTGTTTGAGGCTCGCCCTCGCCAACTGTAGTTCTTTAGGATTGGGAGCCCGGACGGTAGTATCAAGACCCGACTGTTCGACCGACATGTTGCTGAATCGCCAGATGTACGAAAGCAAGACGCTCGAATCTTCCCGGATGTTAAACCTTTCCGTGAACACGGCCCCAGCTCTGTCAATACGAATGAGACGAGCCCACGGGTCTCCGACATGCAGAACAAAGCCATGTGTCCTAGGCCGGATATTAAACCACCGTTGAAGTCGTTGCGCCAGCCCCACACGACAGAACTGTGGGCACTTGCAGTCAAAAATATGACCTGGATAATCAAACCTCCCAGCCGTGTCGAGAAACACAAAATCGTTTTTGGCGATCTCTTCATCGATGGTGAACAAGGGTTCGAGATGGAAGGGATCGCATGGACTTTCGGGCCCGTGGTTGATTTCTATCAGGAATTCCATGTTCGTGCCTAGCTTTGCGCCTGAACGCGTCGCTGCCTCGCGGAGTAACTGGAGCTGTGGAGTGGAGAAACGCGAACAATCTGGTTATACTTAGACGGGCATGACTAGTTCAGCACTTACGAATTTTTGTTCCATCAACTGTTGGGAAACACGATTCCCTGACACAGCCTGTGGCATGGAGGAGAAATAATTTTTCTCCGCCAATGCTGCAGCTGCAGGCACCCTAGCATTAGGCATGAACTCCTTGAAGAACAGGTTGACGGGCATCGGGCCCATCCAAAAGCCTTTAAGAATGTCATGTTGGATGGACTGCATGTCGGGTGAGTGAAAGTGGAATGTATAACACAGAGACGAACTTACCAGTACTATCAGAATTTATAGGAATTTGTAAATAGGATAACTTGGGCCATGGTGGCCCATTGATGGGGTGGCATCGAGATGGTAACACTTCAATGGCGAAAGATACTGACATTGAAGTTCCTGAGCACAAATACAAACATAATATCAGTTTGTGGTCCATCTGCAGGAGAACTAGCAAAGGGCCTTTGAGGAAGGATATTGTCGTATTTGGGTGCAAGAAGAGGTCCTGTTGCAATCTGATTCGGAGACGGGTTTGCTATCACATGTTGTTGATTTAGGGCAGGTATATTCGCGTCACCCCTGTCTTGATCAAGCCGTGGCGCCTTGATTCCGATCCAACGAAGCTTCAAATTAAATTACAGGTAAGGACGGACATCCAATAATACAACAAACTAGAGACAATTCGAAAAATCAAAATGGAGTCATATGGTTCATTCCTGTAAAAAAAATTAATAGATTGAACAGCGAAAGAAACAGCGAGGTGGGATGAATAATGACTGACCAAAGTCTGAGATCAGCTTAAAAGTCCTCATGGTCATTGTATCCATCCAAGTGAGCCTTAGATACGGTCGGACATTCGGTAAAGGCTCGTGGAGAAGGGCCGTCCTCTTTGAAAGTCGCGATCATCACAGGATACGACAACAAAACGTGTTGGTGAGGTTTTTTGCGCTGCAGCTGCTGGTTCGGTCCTTTTGTTGGAGAGAGTTGAAATGCTTCTGTCACAAATGGAAGTATCTCCACAAAATACTGGAATACCAAAGGTCGTTCAATGAATAACTCAAGTATTAAACCAGATAAATGAACGAAAAAAAGGCCGCTGACCTCAATTGCCAAACGGAGAAAATCAGACGAAGGCGCAAGCTCCTTCGGCAAATGAATCTCTCCCTGAAGTCTCCTCACACAAAGGTCCTGGGGGGACGTCCTTGGGAGGTACCCACCATACACTGGCAGCGTGCGCGGCTTCTTCGGTAGCTTCGACGAACTCGGGGTTCTTGCCATGGATATGTTGCTCTACGGCTTTGCCTGCCATTTGGAAATACCGAATGCACCGCGCGAGACGTACGTTTTGGATCTTGATGTTGGCTAGGACTTCGAGTGATCGAGAGTCTTGACTTGAGGTGATGAGGTAGCATGGGATCACTGAGCCTCTGGTGTAGCATAACTTAAAAAAAAAAAAAAAAAAAAAAACAGAATGAGCAAGGGAATGGAAAATCGAGACAGTAGTTACGCACCGGATTCGCAAGATAGAGCTAGCAAAGAAGCCAGACAAAAATGCATAGCATAAGCCCAAATTGACACAAAGGACAGAGAACAGAGAACAGCGCGAGGGTGAGGGGGCTTACTCTATACAGCACATCAACATTTCTATTACTATTACCTTGAAGCACGCCAGAGATAGAAATCGCCGGCAAAGCATGCCACCCAGGTGGATCGACCTCTGGTCCGGGGAATGTTGTATTTTCGCGGTAAGCGAATTGTTGCATGCCAGGAAGTGGGTCAGGGACGATCTTTGGGATGTACCGGACACGCGCTTTGACTCTATTATTATGATGCTTAAGATGACGGCGGGATAAAAAAGAATGGGACTAGATATACACACGTACTTGCTATCAGGCCGCAGTCCACCATGAGCAACGACGAGGGCTAATTCATACTCAACATTCGTCGTAACATGATGCTCCAAGAACGTCTGAGGCGTCTGATAGTAATACCGTACGCCCTGTCCGCTGCCCTGTTATTATTGTTGTTGGACGTCAAACTCGAGAGATCCACCGTCACCGGAAAGGGAAACGAGAAAGAGAACTTGTTCAGATCTCCCGAGAGTCTTCCGTTGAAATCGGTTTCTCCAACAGATTCAAACGCCTGGGATCTCCGTCTGATTTTTTCCAGACGTCTTCGGTGTGGATGAGGAATGTGTAGTACCCTCCTTCAGCTTGAAAGCTGCTCACGAGCTGGCCTTTTAACTATGGGATGGGTAGGTGTCATCAGCGCGATTCGTTCGTGCGTTGAAAATGATACGAGGAACAGAAACCATACATATTATAACAGAAATAGAATTGATAACTTGAGGCGTATCAAGCTTCAACTCAACCACACCCGCCACGTTCTCTCCACCAAAAAAAGAGCGGATATTTCTGTACGATCCTCGATGGCCTCGAAAACACACGAAGCGTCGCAAGGTGCTTCCGCTTGAAAAGCCCGCTTAAGAGGGTGAATTCGTGTTGGGTGGGTGCGGCGCCAATAGGGAGGAGGTCTTCAGGATCCGCGAATATAGCGGAATAGCGTGGGGGCGCGATGGATCCTGCGTAGTTGGGAGCAGGGCGTCTTGTGTTTATGGTACGAGTGTCGGTTTGCATGGCTTGAGACTGGGCTGGCCCAGGTGATGACTTGGATTCTCGTCGCTGGAATGATATCGTTGTGTTATACAGTACAAGGGTTATATCTTCACTGGGAAACCGGAAGAGCCAGAGCCAGCTTTTTAACGTTTTTTTGAACGTCAACTTGGCGTCGCAGTGCCGTATCGTAGGTTTGACACAGATTCTTGTGCATGCACGTTGACGGCTGAGAGAAATTGTCCAATGGGATGGTCCAATGGTCCATTACGGGAAGACTGAAGTTAAGAGAACAATAGTAGAACCCAAAAAAAGTGAAACATCCAGGGCTAGGGTGGATTGAATTTGAAAACGTGAACTGGTACTGATGCTTGTTGCCTTCAGATGGGCCAGGGAAAACGTCGCCAATGGGTCGTCCCCATATGTCGATTCTTGAAGGTGGTGGGCGATTCAGAGGCGCCCCTGATAACTGAGATGATGCTGAGTACTGATAAGATCAAACGTCGATCTTATCAGTAGCCTAATTTGGGTGTTCAATTGATCGCTTGGTTTCTCTCATCTTCGACGTTAACCTCCACAACGATTACTTACGAACGTTCACATTACTCACTGATCCCTCTCATACTTATACACTCTATACAACACCATCCCCATCTCCAACTCCATCTCCATGTCCACCCTCACGCAACCTCAAAACCAAAACACAAACCTCACCCACCTCTCCCAAGAAGAACACTCCGCCCTCCAAGCCTCCATCTTCCAACGTCTGCACCCGCGCCTTTATCTCGAACGGTACGTCGCTGAGGGTGTGAGGCCTGATGGGCGGGCGTTGGCGTTGGGTGTGTCGTTGTCATCAGAAGGGGAAGGGTTTAGGGACGTTGAGGTGAATCTGGGTGAGTTTTCTTTAATTGTGTTGGTGTGTCGCTTGGTGGTTGGTGCTAGTGTCCGTAGCGTTCCGATCTTTCTTCTTCTTCTTCTTCTTCTTTGCGCCTTCCCCCCACCTCTACCCCTACCCTCATCCAGCCACACCAAAAAAAACAACTAACAACTAAGAAAAAAGCACAGGTTCGATCTCGACAGCCGACGGCTCCGCACTCGTGCGCATGGGCGAGACGACCGTCGTGTGTGGCGTCAAGGCTGAAATCGCCGAGCCCGAGTTGGATAGAGAGGAGGAAGGGTTTGTAGGTGTGTTTTTTGTTTTCTTTTTGTTTTTTGTTTTTTTGTTTTTGTTTTTGATATAGCAGTATATTGACAATTTCACAGTACCGAATGTCGACTTACCAGCGATGTGTTCTCCGAAATTCAAACCTGGACCGCCTTCCGAAGAGGCGCAGGTGCTTTCGGATAGGCTTAACCAGGCTCTTGTCACGTATGTTTTCCTTTTCTTTCTCCTTCCCCTTCCACCTCACCTCAACCCTCGACCTCACATCCAACACCCATTATTTTAATTCAGATCAAACTTCCTCCCATTATCCACACTATGCATCCATCCAGGCAAAGCAGCGTGGGTGATCTACGTTGACGCGACGTGTATCAACTATGATGGAAATATCTTCGACGCGACGCTCCTCGCTATGGTCGCTGCTCTTCGGAATAGTGGGTGCTTTTTCCTTCTTTGGTTTCGTTTGACCATCTCGTTGATGTTTGTATTTTTTTAAAAGCTACTCTCCCGCAAGCGACGTATAATCCCGAGACGGGGCGAACGGTGTGTTCGCGCGATGCACCGCGGGTGCCTTTGAAGCTATCCACCAACATACCCATAAGCTCGTCTTTTGGGATATTCGATTCGTATGTGTTTTTTTGTTTTTGCGTGATAGTCATTTACTTGCACGCATCTCTGATCATGATACTTCATTATCCTTTTTTTTCAATTCCCAGAAAACACATCCTAGCAGACCCGACGTCATTTGAAGAACCGTTACTCGAATCGTCGGTATCGGTGATCCTTGGCGAAGATGGAGATATCTTGGGTGTGAACCAGCTTGGATCTTTGTTGCTTACACTTGAAGAAAACTTAGGAGTGCAGGGAAAAGAGATCAAGAAAGATGTGTTGGTGGAGTGTATTGAGAGTGCGAAGAGGAGGAGAGAGCGGGTTGTTAGAGAGGTGTTTGGTTAGGCTTAGTGGTATGGTTTTTTAATAGGAGATGGACGGGCGTTAGGGTAAAAGTAGGATCAATCTTGGGACGCTCTGCCAGTGCTTTTCCGGGAATACATGTCCGAAAAAAAAACCTCGGGGAACGAACGTCCGATCGCAATGACTCGTTTTCATGATTTAGA
Source organism: Psilocybe tampanensis (assembly GCA_019904355.1). Lineage (NCBI taxonomy): Eukaryota > Fungi > Basidiomycota > Agaricomycetes > Agaricales > Agrocybaceae > Psilocybe > Psilocybe tampanensis. Next base: position 10,377 of record JAHXRV010000951.1, on the reverse strand, counting down.
TATAAAATCCAACCCTCTTGCGTTTTTTTCTTTTCCAATCCATCTTGATTCTCACTTTTCACAAGGTTCGTGCCTATGTATAAAGCCTCGACCGAGGGGACTAGGCGCTCATCATCGTATTCTTTTTTTTATATAGACAAACTGTAGATAAGCGCGGATAGCGTCACGTGTCAACGAAGATAATAAAAACGTGAGTGCGATGATCTCCTGAGCCTTTTCCTTGTCCGAAAACTCCTCGCACCCGCACCATCGCACCATCGCAAAAGAGGGACAGGGTTCGCTCTTCCACCCCATCCAATCCAATCCAAATGTCGGGAGCGACGTCGACATCCACCACCACCGACGCAGCACCTTCCTCCTCCTCTTCCTCCTCCCACAACCACACACCCTCAACGATCTTGATCACTGACGACCCCCACTCCTCCATTAGGTCCTCCTTCACATTCACCTCCAAACCCAAACACCCACGCACAGGCAGCAGCATGCAGCACCCGACCGAGCCCATCCCCGTCGGCGTCCTCGGCGCCACCGGCACCGTAGGCCAGCGGTTCATCACCCTCCTCTCCGCGCACCCGTGGTTCGTCCTCCATGCGCTCGGGGCGTCCCCCAGGAGCGCGGGGAAAACGTATAAGGACGCGGTGAATTGGAAACAGGCGACGCCCATCCCTGTGGGCGTGAGGGAGGTGGTGGTGAGGGAGTGTAAGCCGGAGGCGTTTGCGGAGTGTAAGATTGTGTTTTCGGGGTTGGACGCGGATGTCGCTGGGGATATTGGTGTGTTTTTTTTTTTGGGTTTATTATTTCATCGGATTCTCATCTCATTTTATAAAATAACAGAGGAAGCGTTCAGAGCCGCCGATCTGGCCGTCTTCTCCAACGCAAAGAACTTCCGACGAGACCCCCACGTGCCCCTCATCGTGCCCCTCGTCAACACCCACCACCTCTCCATCATCCCGCAACAACAGTCCCTCTTCACCCCGCCCCTCCAAAAAGGCTTCATCGTCACCAACGCCAACTGCTCCACCACCGGCTACGTCATCCCGCTCGCCGCGATGGAGAGAGCGTTTGGGCCCTTGGAGGCGGTTATTGTTACGACGATGCAGGCTATCTCGGGGGCGGGGTACCCGGGCGTGTCGAGTTTGGATATTTTGGATAATGTGATCCCGTATATCTCTGGGGAGGAAGAGAAGATCGAGTGGGAGACGCTCAAGATCCTCGGAGGCATCACCACCACCTCTTCCTCCTCTTCCTCTTCCACCACCACCTCCGATTCCAACAACAACAACAACTCAGACAGCCAACCCCCCATCAAATCATTCGACATGCACGCCCCCCACCCACTGCGCGTCTCCGCCGCCTGCAACCGCGTCCCCGTCATCGACGGCCACACCGAATGCGTCTCCGTGCGCTTCGCCCGTCGCCCCCCACCCTCCCCTCAACAAGTCCGCGAGGCGCTCTCCGCCTACACACCCGACGCCCAGGCGCTCGGCTGCCCGTCCGCACCGCGCCACGCCATCGTCGTCCACGAGGAACCCGACCGCCCCCAGCCCCGCTTAGATCGCTATTTCCAGGACGGCGCGGGCGTGTCGGTGGGTAGGGTCAGGCAGTGTAGGGTGTTGGATGTCAAGTTTGTCGTGCTTGCGAATAATGTGTCGATTGGTGCGGCGACGAGTAGTATTATTAATGCTGAGTTTGCGGTGTTGAAGAATGTGGTCAAGTGGTGATTTAGGGTGTCTTGACTCTTTTGGGGTTTCTTTTGGATTTGGGGAGTTGTGTATTGGATGTAAGTACGTAGATGGGATGGGATGGGATGGGATGGAATAAGTAGAGAAATCAAGAGTTGTTGTTGTTGTACCTAAAAGATCTTAGGAAATGGTTTAATCAATTGTACTAATTTCGACTTTTTTCAACTCATCAGAGCAAGGCAAGTCCGAACCACAGGTCTAGAGGGGGTATATGTATTATTTGTAACCAGGAAAAAGTAAAATACATAGCGTAGCGTATATGAAGAAGAAAAAAGTGGGGGCACTACAGTCTACCTGAGCAGAACGAGAAAGGACCGCGCGTGTGTGTGTGTGTGTGTAAAGGTAAAGGGAAAAAGAAAGGCGAAATACCCAACTACTGCCCCTCCCCATTTTTATGACACACCGGACATCCACGACCACCCAGACGCGATTTGATCATCGACTCACTAAAAATCATATAGAAAAAAGGGAACATGGTCAATCAAAACGAAACACCAAAAGAAAGAATGAAAAAAAAAAAAACTCACAAAGCGACACTCCCACTGATCCCCCTCGACATCCCCCTCGACCCCGACCCCGACCCGCCATACTCCAAACCCAAAGACGAGGAGAACGGCGTAGGCAGCAGAGGCAAAGGCAGGTCCTCCAACCCACTCACACACGACGCGTGGACGACGTGTCGGCATAGGAAGAGAAAGAGGAGGGACGGCGAGTCTTGTAATGACTTGGCGCACATCTTGCATTTCGTCGTTGCTTTTTTTGTTTTTGTTGTTGTTGGAAAAGAAGAAGAAGAAGAAAAAAGGGAGAGAAAAGGAAACATCAGCTCACACACCCTCTTTCCCAAAAAAAAAAAAAACGACGTGAAAGACTCACATCCCAAAAAAAACCCCGCCTGCTGGCCCCTCTCCCGTCCCCTCATCAGCCCCACACAGTCCCCATCCAACAAGATCGTCTTACATCCTTCCAACAACGAAATCTGGAGATGAAAATCCTGCAAGATCTTGATGAGCGCGTCTTTGAGCCCGGGGATCTCCAGTCCGTTTTTGATCCTCCGGATGAGCCGGATGGGGCTGATCTCGACGCCGATGTTTTCGAGGAGGCCGCGGATGAAGGCTGAGGGGGTGGTAAAGGAAAAGAGATCAGCATCCACGAAAAGAAGAAGAAGAAAGAAAAAAGAAAAAAGCGAGAGTAAAACGGTTTCTTCTTTTTTTTCTCTGTCCAAAAAACTATAAACGAACCTGGTCTCGTCTCAGAATACTTCAACAGATCCTCCCACAAATCATCGTCGCTCTGCTCTTTCGCAAAATCGATCGCCCGATTCACGTCGCCCAGCCGTTCGATGATGAGCGTCAACGCTTTTTTGTTGTTTCCCATCCTGCCCAGGAGGAACACCATCTCGGGTACGAGGTCCCGAGTTTGACATTCTTGATATGCCTATATGTAGTCGAGACGGGAAAGGAAAAAAAAGAAAGGGTGGTATTATGAGACGAAAACCCGCTTTTTTTTTTTTTCAAATGTTATTATTTTTCTTACCATCTCGAGATTATACGAACTACTAGCTCGAAGAAAGTCAATCAACCGCGAGGTTGCGAATTCGGCGTACATCTTGACCTAAAACACAAACATCAAAGTTATGTGTCGATGGATTGAATGAATACTGTCGATAGCAAGAACTTTACCTGGAGATCAGCAAACTCAGTCACCAATTGCGCATCTTTATGCACCAAAGCGTCCAGATATAAAAACAGGTAGTACGGTTTTTGTTTGAGCTGCTGGACGACTCGATTGATCTATTAACAGAAAAAATCAAAATCAATAGCCTGAACGAACACGAATAGAGATAGACCAGAGAAAAGAAAAGAAAAAGAAAGCGTAATTGACGACGGACATACCGGGATAGAGTGGACGTTGTTAACCAACAGCGTGATCGCATCGCTCTGGATTTCTTCTTCCCCTCCTCCCTTCACCGAATTCAAATTCAAATTCGAATTCGCCTTCACACTATCCTGCCTTCCCTTTTCCTGCCTCTGCTTCCGCTTCTGCTGCATAAGCTCATGGTCAAAATCCACGAGGAGCAAAATCTGATCCTGGACGTCCGTGAAGAGGTTGTTCTCCCGAATCAGATCAAAGACGTTGGGCTTGCGGAGACGGAGGTAGAACGGGAGTGCTTTGCCCGGTTGGCGGTTCGCGGTGTATCTATTAAGTTTTTATTTTTGATCAGGAGATGAAGGCAAGGAAAGAGAGAAAATAGGTACAGTTCAGCAAGACATTCCATGAGGATCGTCGAGTCCGAGCCCGAGCCGCCACTCGAAGTAGACGATGCGGATATCGTAGACGACGTAGACGCAGATTTATCCACCGCGTCGCGTACGGCAACGATGACGGCGACAATATCGTATATCTCCTTCGGCCAATCCCTGATAGTTCGAAGTAATGCCTAAAATGATAGATTATTGTTTCAGAATGCTATCTTCTTATTTTTTTGAATTAAAAAACTCACCTGTCGATCATGGACGAGGAAATGGCCAAGGATCATCTCATATATAACATGATCCAACCTCGGGTTTTCCTTTGGTACATAGGGGATGATGGCCTACAAAACAAAAGACAACACGTCAGCAAAAGAAAAAGAAGAATAACAAGGCAACAAGGGAAAGGTCTCGCACTTGTAGTTGTTTCTGTTTGGCGAAAGCGAATATCCAATATTCCCATCTCTGAGCATTGTGTGCGCAGACCTTGGGACACAACCGAGCCGCCTTCACAAAATCCCCTACAAAACCCATATCAAGATCAGGTAACGAAACACGAGGGAAACACAAGCAAACATCCACGCCCTACCATTATGCACCAGATGCTCTATGAACTTCTGGCCAATATCCTGAGAGCTAAGATGTGATTTCCCATCTTTCGCGGGGGTCTTGAGACCCGTAGCAGCTTCCTCCGCCTCGATCTTCTCCACCGCGTTCAGCGCTTCCTCATACCGCCCTCGCTCGACCAACCACTGCACATGGTCCCTCTTATCCCTCGGCCTCACACGCACCAGGTCCCGCGGACTCAACACCACATACGAGCGGTCTGCATCATGCACCAGCGGGTCGTCCGAGCTCGCCACCTCCGCGACGGAGTAGTCGTTGCAGCCCCATAGATGGTAATCCGCTATACTAAGCGCGTCAACCGCAAGTTCCTCGCCTGCCCGTGAGATGATACGCATGTCCGGTCGTTCAGCCGCCTTGCGCGCCTGCCGTCGTCTATCATCCGTCATTTCGTCTGTGTCGTCAAACGCCTCTGGGGGCGTGTACGCCACGATCAGGAAAGATGTGAGAGTTTGCGGTTGTGCGGAGGGGGAGGGAGAGGCCGGTCCGTCGGGTTGGAGAGAAGTTGGGAGACCATCGATGATCACGGGAGACAGGACGGGGGTGGGATGTGGGACGATGCCCGCGACCATACAGTCGAGCTGGAAGACGGCGGTCACTTCAACTATTAATGGTGGTTCATTAGCGATCTTGGGAGCGTTGTTACTCCTTGGCCGTGCGCGTATGCGAGCGACTTTGATGAAATTCGCCCATGCGATGAGGAGGGTGGAGTCGTCCTGCCAATGTAGTGTGCATTTGAAGAGATCTGCACGAGGACTGTCCGCTGGTCGGTCAATAAAAGCTATCCGTGTTTGAGATATAGTATCATATATTTTGACTCCCTTATTTCGAATCGAGTTCACATCAACACAAGCTGAGGATCAACAAGAAGGAAGGAAGAGGGCTCACTTTATCATTAGCCCAGGCAATAAGCCGGCCTCTCCATCTGACCTGCCAAATCGGACCTTCTCCTGAGTGAAGCACGGTTTCCTTGTGACCCAACCACCCCTTCTCTCGCATGACCAGCGAGCCGGATAGACCACCACAGACGAAAGATCTCGTCCCCCTTTTCGCAAAGTTAGGCTCCATGGCCACGGTTCGCATGGGTCTTTTCATGTCGAACGAGTAATTCTCAGGCGTGGAGAGAGAGTGGACAACGACCTGTCCTAAGCAAAATAACGATAAGTATACATAGTTATCTTGACCTGCACAAGAAAAACAGACCGTCGATCGACGCTGTAGCGACGAAATCCCCCGTCGCGTCTAAAGAAATGTCGATAACTGACGCAAGATGAGGTTTATATGACTTTATGCGTGTGCCAGACAAGTCCAGGATGTGAATGATCCCAGCATGGGTACCCATCGCCTGTACAGCCGTAAGTTCAGTGAAATATGTATACACAAAATATCGTCCGGACGCACCATCAGCTTGTTTGAAACAGCCAGAGCAGAGGCCGAGTCCTTCTTGAGCAAATCCGGGATTGCCCCACTTATTCTCTCATATTTCAACGAAGGTTCCTCTTCCTCCTCATCTTCGTCGTCCTCGTCCTCGTCGTCTTCCGAAGCATCTTCCTCCTCTTCTTCCTCCTCCTGTTCATCAGAATCACTCTTCACTCCATTTGTTCCATGTTGTCTATCCTCCTCCTCATCCTCACTCTCGTCCGTCAACATCTGTGTCGGACTTTCCGTGAGTCTAGTTTGTTCGTTCTTCTCGTCAAAGTGGGTTCCAGTTGCCTCGCTCTTAACGGGAGAAGTCCCGTTTGACGTTCCCGGAGAGGCCATCTTGTCATAAGGTGTAAAGGGGTCCCGGACACCAAGATTACACGTATAAATGGGAAAGATATGGCTATAGCTCGTGGTAGGAGATAAACATGGAAGTTGTCAGGAAGTAAACCCTGGCTCATGGCAGACCACTCATTACGCACATGGGACAAGCTGGGAAGGAGTTGCCTTTTTAGGATCCCTCCTATTTCGGAGCAAGACACCATTTCTGAGCACCCCAGTTTAGAGTAGTGAAGACCCGGAGAAAGGAAAGAAGAAGAAAAAGGTATATTATTACGAAAGGGAATCACCTCACATCAAAGGGAGAAATAGAAAGGAAGCAAGGAGTCCATTAATTCAACGAAATCTCTACAGTATCCCCAACATCGTCCTCCGCCGAATCAGCCAACGAAACCTGGCTCATCGTCTTTTCTTTCTCCATAGGTGGCGGAGCAGGGACCTCGATATTAGACGGGTTGATCACAGCGGAGCGTCTCTTCCCACCATGACTCTCCTCCTCTTGCTCCCCATTCACCGTTTCACTTTCCGGCGGAGAAGGCGGCGAAGGTTTGTTCGACACCGCGATAGACTCTCCAGGACCTGGCGTGGGCGGGAACTTGAATGCCTTGTTCATGCTTCCCATTCTGCTCTTCCTCTTCTCCTTAGAATTAATGCTCGACCCTGAACCAGCAGCCCTCTCGAGCTGTACGTCCTCTGCGCCTGGATCCTCGTCCCTCTCTTCTAATGTCGGTTCAATATGACGTTGTCTGTTCTCAGAAGCCGAAGTTGGCTGGTTGACGAATGCAGATGCCGGAGGCGTCTCGGTGCCTCTAGATGGCGGAGGCATTGACGCGCGATACGATGATGGAGTTGCCTTTCCAGAATTTGGCGGCGGGCTAGCAGGTGTAGAGGGCACGGACACTTGAGACAAGGATTGATGACGGTTGAAGACCGAAGCCGTAGAAGGTGTGGATGCAGCGCCCAGATAGAACGATGCGATAGGAACCATTCTACATTCAATTTATGAGGAAGAGGACAACAAGAAACGAAAGCACTCGAAACACACCTTTTCTCGGCATGACAAGCCAAGATCCAATGAGGTTGAACGACCGGTATGCTCAGTTGCAATGCCCTTTGATATGCCACGCCCGGCGCTCCACTTGTATTTCCCGCCACATTCGCTCCAGATGGAGTGGCCGCAGGGGTCGTACACACGAAATGCGACGTATCAATCTGGATTTTATCACTCCACTTCGCTCCCATTTCCCTCAACGCGAGCTTCGCGTTCTCCAAAAGGACAGCATCCTGGACATTTCCAAAGCACACCGAAATACCTGAGGTATCTGACATACTGTGCGTCTTGACATGGAGAACATTGGATGGGAACGTCCCAGCTGTTGTGCGCAGTATGAGTTGGAAGGTGTAGTCCGTGCTGATGTCCATCCCAGAATGTTTTGTCGATGTGTTTGTCAACGGAGACGGCACAGATGAAAGCCGTTCGCCGTTCCTATAAATGTCGAGAGAACGCAACTTGGCCGTCGCCAGCTTGATAGGTGGCCATTCCAACGTAACAGAAGTTTGAGTGATATTTCGCACCTAAAGAGCGAACTATGAGCTCAGCAAACGGACGGCCATGACACGGGTGCTCACGCTGAGTTTGGGTGGTTCTGGTGATTCCTGACCAAACTCTTTGAGAATATCATCTTGCAGGCTCCAAAATTCTGCCTCCCGCTTCTGCTCTTCGGCATGGTTCTGATGCACAGCAATGTTGACGATGGATCCTGTTGTTGCTCCAGGGGGTAGAAGGATCGATGGAAACTCGATTAGATGCGCCCTCTCGCCGAGAAGGATCTGTGCAGAAAAGAATGGGAATCAGGTGTATAAGGTATGCGCTGAACACAAACCGCCATTCCCGCGTCTATTCCAGATTGATTCCGTTGAGTCAAGGGTGTAGATGTTGAAGGGTGTAAAACGTACCGAGTTTCCCAACAGTAAAGGTAAAGCTATCTGGAGATTTAAGCAAAGACATTTTGAAAAGAAGAAGGGTATAATGATAGTGTAAAGTAGAAAGAAAAGGTGGTCCTTTTGGCCAGACCACTGTGCGCGTCACTGTCATACCTTTTCTCACGGTCAACAGCAAGGTTTGTGGAATCTCTGACTTTCTTTGAATTTCCTCCAGCAGCGAAGACCATCGCGCAGGCTATGAGGACACTTATCGTCCTCGCGGGTCGTTCTCGACGTCTGGCTGTCGAGTCGCTGAGCGCGGAACTCAGGACGTTGATGTCGCACACGGGTGAGCAGTCGAGCAGTTCGGTGCCGAAGACACTGGGAGATGTCGGTGCTGCCCTTGTTGCTATGAATGTGAATGCCAGTCTCCTGGTTTTACAGGCTGCACCATTGACATCTAGTTAATTGAAGCTATGGCAATCTTCATCTTTTCAAATGGACTTGGAACACATCAGGATGCTTTTTAATGAGTCAATGACTGTATCCAACTTTTTTGTAAATGTCACAAAGTTTTTGACCAGGGATAATTAATTCAATTGGAACTGCAAAATACAATATCTAACTAACGGAGGACATCCATCAAACAATCTACAAAAAAAGAAAAGTCAATGTAGAACACCTCGGATTAGGTCAACACCTCTCAAGTTGTTCCAGTTGCCATAGATCGTGGGCCTTGAGCATGATGCCATATTGCTCCACCCCTGGTGCCCACTTTGAAGAAGGGTTGAGAATAACCGGATACCTGCTTTCTCCATCCTTCCCGGCCCAATCAAAGTCAACAAGAACTGCACTGTCCATATCCCCAGACTCTGAGTCAACACAGATTATGTTGTTTGAGCGCAGATCTCCAAAGACAATGTCTTGTTCATGAAGGAGTTGAACCGCTTCCTTGACCTTCTTCAAGATATTTTGAGAAATTGGTGGGGGCTGACGTGCCTGAGATAGCTGCCAAAGTGTCTTCCCCTTGACCCGATCCATGACAATCATGTATAAATCACCAACAATACGCCCACAAAAGTGTAGGGTCAGGGCAAGGATAGCTTCCGCAAGAAGGCAGTGTGCTTGTTCATTGTACCGCGTTGTGAACTTGACAATCACCTCCTGGACTTGATCCTGGATTTTAAGGTCGGCAAGGTACATCGCAGTGGTGACATTTCCCAAGTCCATCAGAGCCGAGCTGGGTTGACCTCCTCTTGTAAAATATTGCCTGTAGGTCAAGTCGGGCAATGTCACTGAAGGATCAATGGGTATTGGGTTTGGAAACATGGATGAAGATAAAGGTGTGGTTGTGATGTGAGCATAATAGTCATGGAGGGCCTCCCGGCAGGTGGACAAAGCTTTAAAGACACGTGCGAGGCGAATGATGTTGTCGGAACTGTGGAACCCCAAAGAAACATCCAGGGTGAGGAGCTTGCTGGTATAGATGGTGCCGACGGACACCGCCACACCAACTTCAAGACGATTTCCTGTGACCGCTATGAGGACCATAGGAAAATTACTGGACATCCGGAAGGGCTTATACTGCAAACAAAGGTGAGTATGGTGTCCAGAGCGGTGTGGTGCCAGGAATAGAGAACCTCCTTTCCAGCAACAATTTTGCAATAGTCCACAATAGCCTGTGAAAAAGCATCTCCAGCGATGCCTAACGAGTTCTTCAACTCCAGAACCGTCACAATAAACTTTCCATACGACCAGGAACAGTTGGGCACGACTTTACCGCCTTTTTGAGCAGGGTCTTCCAGCAAATAAATAGGACGTTTCCATGTGTCAGTTTGTCCGATCGCAGTTGAAATGTAGGTCTGGATAGCAACCTCACGAGCAGGCTCGTCATCGTAAAAGCGGATCGCCTGTTTTATATATGTGGAAGCAATGGTGATGTCTGCGAGATTCACTCGTATGCCCTCTAGATGATCCAACTGATTTTTCAAAGCAGCGAGGGCGGGATGGAAAATTACGGCAGGGAACCCACCGGGTCGGCCTATATGGATGCGACAATCATCCCCGCCGAAAACTTC
>JAHXRV010000950.1:0-57454 GCA_019904355.1 Psilocybe tampanensis | reverse complement strand
TAAACCAGAAAAAAATCTTGAGAAAAGAAGAACACCCACCATCTGCACATCATCCAATCCCGTAACCAACGCACCCCGTTCCCTATCCCCAACAATCACACTATCCGGTACCGCATAGCTCCTCTCCCTCTCATCCGCCATGAGCCTCCGCTTTTTGTTCCTCTTCGTCAGGTTTCCCACTTCCGGGATGTTCTCCCATTCTCCGTCGGTGATGGAAGCGAGCTGGCGTTTGAGGTCGGCGAATTGTTGTTGGATCTTGGGGCGCTCGGCGCGGTGCTGTGCGAGGGCTTGGGCTTCTTGGGCTTCTCTGTTCGAGAAAAAGGAGAAGGTTAGATGGGGTGTTTTCATTGGAAGGGAAGTTAAGGGGTAAAAGGAAGAAGAAAATAGGAAAAAGTAACGAACATGCAAAAAAGGGACACAAGGACAGCAACGAGGAGAATAAAAAGAAGAAACAGATGGAATGATATTCAATGAAAGTCCTCGTTCAGCGGCCTCTGAATAACATACTCCCTCTGAATAACATACTCCCGGCCTCCTCTAACGTCTGCTCCAATAGAGTGTGTAAGATCGATATGGTAGAGGAGAAAAGGGGAATCAAGGAGGGGAAAAGATAGACGGGAAATCAAACGAAATAAAAAAGACAACGACATCAAGACAAGTAAACGAGCCGACCGCTGAAGGATAATGGGAAAGAAGAGCATAGGGCGGCAAGTGAACAAACAGTGGCTCGGCTATCGCTGTTCCATGAGGATGCTGAGGGGAAAGAAGTGCAGTGCCGATGGCGGTGAAGGATGACGAAAGGAAAGGAAATCAAAGTAAAAAGGAAACCAGAAATAAGAATGAGAAACGAAAGGGAAAAAATAAAATAAAATAAAAAGGGGAACCGAGCCAAAACCAAAAAGAGAAGCGAAAGGGAAAGATCAAGCGAAAGGCAAAAAAATAGAAAAGCAGGCAGAAGCCCACCACACCCTTGAATGACGTCGAGGAAACTTGAGACAACGCGCACACCCGTCACGCCAAACCCACCGACGAACCACGATCGACATCCCGTCCCATCCCGACCGTTCCAAGCAACCCAACTTCTCGAGTCCGACGTCAGCCCTGTCCAATGCCAACCAAGGACAAGACCTCCAAAGGTCCAACACAATCCCAGCTCCGAACATAAGACCTCCCAAGTACAGGTGCAAAGCTGCTGTAAACCTCAATCAATGCCTTTCAGCTTGAGCCTCAAGGCCCCTCCCAATCCAGGCTCGACATGCAGGTGCAGAAGTCCAAGGCTTCGCCTCCAGCATTCAATGCCTCCAACCTCAAGCCTGCATCCCAAAGTCCGAAACATCATCCATCCAGAAGAAAAAAAGAAAGAAAGGAAGAAAACCCACCCATCCACCAACCAACCAATCCAAGAAACGTGTGAACGTAATCCATCCACAGAAACCCAACAAGCCAAAGAACGATAAACCGGCCGAGCGAGACAAACGACGACCGACACCCGACAAAAACAACAGGCAAACGAAACAGGGTTCATCGATTCACGAGGAACGAAGGAAGGAAAGGGGGAAAGTCAATCGAGAGAAAGATAAGAGACAAGAAAAAGGAATATAGGATGAAGATCCAACGGCTGGGAAAGAGTCCTGCCATCTGCCAGACCTGCCAGACCGAATAGTATGGTAGATAGGTCCGCGTTCCGTTAGAGATGGTGGACACGACGGGCGAAAAAGCTTGAAAAAAAGAAAGAAAGAAAGAAAAAACGCGAAGGAGGGGCGGAAGAAAAAAAAAAAAAAGAGGGAAAGAAAGTCGCGAAACGAGAAACGAGAAACGAGAAACGAGAGAAATGAAAGTCTCCTGTTTTCGCGAGACGGAAAATCGAAATCGGAAAGGGGATTCAAGCAAAGCGGCGAGAAGAAACGAAAAGCAAAGGAAAACGAGACGAGGGTCATAAGACGAAGCAAAGAGAGCCGACAAGAGAACGACAGAGAGTACGAGAAGGAAGAACAATCTCTGACTCCACAGTTTTCCAAACCCAAACCATCGGGAGTGGGGACGACGAAAGAAGAAAGGCGCAAGTAAAGTCAAAACCAGTGGAGAGAAGGAGAACCAGGAGAAAGAAAGAAGCAACTAAACCACTTCGAACGAGGTGGTAGAAAAGAGGGACAAAAAGAAAGAGAGATATCTCTCGGTTTTATAGTTTCTTGAGATGTGATTTGAGAGGGAATCATGGAGGTGAAGACAGGCTTCCAGACCGAGGATGTTGAGATTGGAGATGGAAGAAAGAAATGATGAAAGAGAAAGGTAACAGAGAAAGGAAAAGAGCGCAGAAGAAAAGGTAATAAGGAAAGAGAAACCGAGAAGAAGAACAACAAAAGTTCGACGAGTAAGAATGAAAATCAAATAAGAAACAAGGAAAAAATGAATGGAAAAAAAAAGAATAAAAGAAGAACAGAATCTCACCTCATAGCCCTCCTCCGCGAATCCATCGCCTCGTCTACCTGATCATAAATCTTATCCGCCTCCTCGTCGTCCTGTTCATAGGTGGTGCCTGCGAACAAGCCTACTTCGTTGTTTGGGTCCTGAAATTGATCTGGGTCTGGCTCGACTTCTTCTCCACGTTTGGCTTGGGCTTCACTGTGATTTAGTTGTTTTGGATTCAGTATGAATAAGGGAGGAGGAGGAAGAGGAGGAGGAAGAGACGTACGCTACGACCTCGGCAGAGGGACCTTCTTTAGCGGGACCGATATCAGTGCGCGTCGTGAATCCAGAAGCACTATTATATCAACCCATATAAAATCAGAAAGAGAACTCTCAGACTAAAGAAATGACGAAAACCCGTACCTCGACCTAGACCGGCGACATAAGAGGCAGGCCCGGGCATGGACAGGAAAGCCAGCTTGTTGGGTTTGTTAGACGCCATTTCGTCTTAGTTTCTTCTCCTTCTGATTCTCCTTCTTCTTTGATTTTCGGGGTTTTTTTGGTTAGGTGTCGGGTGGCTTGGGGCCCGTCGTCGTCATTCACGTTCAAGAACAAAAGTGAAGCCGAGTCAACAGTGGATGATGCGATGTGACGTGACATGTCACCCACGGACAATTACGGCGAGAAAACCACGTTGCTCTCAACACTCTTCCAAAGAACTACACACATACGCGCTAACGATGACGGCCATAACGCAGAACCTACCGTGGTTTATCAAAGATCTCGGCGTCACCGTCGTCGGAAAGGTAACATGTGAACAATGTTTGTCTAAAAAAATACGCACCGAGAAACGTTGCGACTTGTATCCTGATTATGAACAGGCTGAGGAAAAGTGGGCCTCCGCCTGTTCAGATCTTTCAGATGTTATGAGAACGGTTTGTGCTTTCCTTGCGCGAAGCTTTCAAAGACAAAACAGTCCCAGAATACTTGTTGGGGTCGCCTGCAAGTCGGCTGGCCTGTCCATGTCGTTTAAGTTTAACTATCTATCTAGATTCTGAATTGGTGAGCAAGTACCTGAACGATGGGGTGTGAAGACAGTAGAAAAATCGAAGCACTGAACGTGGAGCAGAAAACGGAGGATAAGTTTTTTCAAAATTTTTCATGTCAAGACGAGACGTTGGAGTCAGGAAGAAAACGAGTGTCCTTGTCGCTGTTCCGGGGAGTCGGCCCGTCGGGAGTCGGAACCGACATTCTCCGACGGTCCAGATGCGGTATTTGCCGAATCGACCGTTCTCATGATCACTGGCCATGGGGTTGGCCAGCTCTGCCGCCTAGTACGCCTGGACAGGATGGATGTTGAAGCTAAGTCTATCGAGCTTTGTATCGTCTACACACACCACTCTTTTTGACAGTGGCTTGAGTCGCAGCCGCCTTCGAAATGGGGTTCATCTTGCCGAGGCATGCCGCCTTAGGACGATGCTACTATTTGCGTGGTATGTCTCATTCATTTTGCCTGCTATCTTCGCAAAAACTTGCTGATCCCCGTCTCAATCCAAAGAATGGATGTCGATGAATGTCGGTCTCCACCTCCTCCGATAACAGCACAGTCTGCACGGTACTCTGTAGTTCTACACCTCCGACTTCTCACTCTCAGATATTCTTCACACTGCTATAAAATCTGGGCATGATATCGTCGATAGTTCCCCAGTACAAACCACCAAGTTGAACAGACATCTCCAATGGTTTACCCAGGATTACAAGTCGACTACAACAACCCAGTCAGTGCAGCAGAGCGGAAAGAAATCGACGCTGTCTGCTTGAAGTTCCGAGATGCCACCCAGGTCCTCAAGGAGACCAAATGCGATCAGGTCAACGTCTACCGGTAAGCACTGACCAGCTGCGGTTCACAACGCTCGTTTCCCCACCATTAGGACTCACAAGAACCTTGCATTATAGTGGCGGAACGTGGTGGCACACCACCGCAGATGACCCCAAATTGCACGTTACAGTCCGATACAATCGTTATTCTGCTCGTCGTTGCCACATCTACAAAGACGGAACTGGCACGATTCGCCCACCTGGCCTGACCGCCGAGCAGAGGGCAGCGAACGATGACCCCGACAACTCGGATTATAGCGCGGAGTTTTCGGATAGAGAAGATGAGGCAGAAGATGAGTGAACTTGATCCATGGCGGGAATTTGAAAGCGAGTAGAACGTTTTGCGGCCATGTATTCTATACAGAGTCCCGTTTCCTACGCGTCTTTAGACAGGAATAAAAGTTGAGAAAGCCCCTGATCGAGGTGTGAAATTTCAAGTATGCGGGACCACTCAAGCCCTGTACTTTCAACGTTCGTCTTAGCGCTTTGGATTCAACGGGTGACTATGACGGCGATTGCTGGGTCACAAGGAAGGTCCCAAGGGTGGATCTCCGGTTGAATCGACACGCAATCGGCATGCCGCAAAGTGGGCGCAAAGGACGCGTTGGAAGTTCATGGACGATCCAGATATCCAACTTCTTAGCTCTAGGCGAGCTGCGATCAGGAACGGACGAACGTTGAAATGAGGCAGATGTTGGGGGACCGGGCTGACTAGGTGGTGAGAGTGGTTCGGCCAGGGATGCACAGCGAGTACAAGGAAGAGTCAGGAATTCTCTCAATACATCCTGGATTGAGATGAGCGTTCTGGTCTGCCACTTCATTTCTTCTATGTTGGTACGATCATCATTTTTATATTGGAAGCCAAGTTTCGCAAACAAACAAATCGTACAGCCAACGTACAGCCGCATTACAATCCGTGGAATTTTGACCGCCTCATTGACCAGGATCGTATAGGACAGTATACTCCAAGCAAAATTTCCACAATTCACACAATTCCTTCCTGATGTCGCCTTGGTTCAAATATTCCCCAAGCTTCTCTATCGGGGTGACAAATTCCCGAGGGACGTTATCGTATAAGAATTGAAAGACAGAGATGATCTGATAATCTGTCTCCAAGTAGTGTTGCCTCGCAGAGAAAGTCCCAGTGTTCGAAGTTGAGAAAGCCGCTGTGGGTCGTCGAACGTCGAGAAACTGGCGGATACATTCCGCGATCACCCTACGTTTCTCGTATACACTGTCGAAAGGAACGGGGAGATGGAGTCTCCATCTTTTACCCCACAATGCGTCCAGCTGCCTGATCGATAACATTCCGTTGATGCCATGTTCGTGCTCCGTCCATATGTGGTACAGCTCGCTGAACGTGTGCTGCAAGTCAGCATGGTCATCGGGATGGTGATGTTCGCCATTCACGCCTCGGATACTGGAAGACCACTCCCTAGCAGGTGGCACTTGCTCCTCTGGCAAGGCCCGCATGTCATTTTTTGGGATTTCCGACAGTGGAAAGATTGGAATCCATGACGAGAGTCGGGTATCAGGATCGGAGTGGCTTTCGAATTCATCCCACACGAAGCAGTATTTGGAGAGGATTTTTCGAGGAACGTACTCTTCGATCTGTCTTATCGAGCAAATCTGTCTGGTGCGGGTCTCGATGGATGCGCTGAGCGGGAATGTAAGACTTTTTTGCCCTTTTGAAAATTGAAGTTATATGCAGCGGCGAGAGTACGATCAGAGGTGCCGATACAAGACACTTGGAAGTATGCTTACGAGTATTCACGCGGCCATCTTCGTTTGAGGAGGATCTATCCCTCGAGGTCATCGCGTTTCAAATCCGAGTCGCTTGACGATACCGGCGAGCGAAGTTTCAGACGAAGAAAAGAGGCGTTCTGAGCGGACTGCAACCCCTGGATCTCATTTGTCTTTAACCCGCTCAAAATCACCCCTTCCTATTTTTTGTTGCTGTGTTAGTCGCCTGAACCACAGCGAGTCATTCCTGATCTTTGTGACTTGTAAGGCGTCATTCGGTGCCCAGGAAGCGGAGGAAGTGATTTAATCTGGCCGGCGATGGTCGACCTCGAGGATGTACAGGTTTATTTTTGGGCTACTCCATGCAACGTGTAGGCCACGAGGTTAGCGATCACGACTCTTGTTCGACCATTTGACATTTATTCAAGAAATTTCAACGTTTTCAACCCCGGTCAGCTCCAAGCCACTGGCCGCAAGACATTCTGTTCGCTGGATCTGCTCGCGCCTGCCGACTCCTGGTTGTCCCTGGCCACTGCAGTGCCGGTTCACCGACTGGGAGTTGGGAGATTGACGCTTGAGCGGGACAGTTGACAGTGAGGATGGAGAGAACATATCCCGTCTGGAACCATCAATGCTATGTCGATGTGTAACAGTTGATCGTATGCTTAGCTTTGAGGGTATACTGAAATGAGATGGTTTTCAAGTTGCTCGAGTTTTGCAGGTCTGTGCCGAATCCGTCGCATATTCAAAGGCGGAAGTTCGGCTGAGTTGCGTAGCTTTCGGCAATTGCGACGGCATTGCGGTTTGACACGCATGAATATCATGCCGAACGCTGCCGTTTCCTTATGAGCGTCAGATTGGCGTCAGATTCTTTCTACTGTACTCAATGTCATTGGCACGCAAGTCTTCCGCCACGGTGGGTGTAATTACAAACTTTGGCAGCGCCTGAGCGTTGCATGTTAATGCCTGGCTCATGTGCGAGTTAATAAGGGTCTTCAATGTCCAACTGCAATTTGAGGACAAAGGTCGCCTCTAACAAAGTTCCAAGTTCGTAGTCCAGATAGTATCCGTTCTTTTTTTCTCTCAGGATCCACTGTGATTCTCTAGTAAGTCGGCGGAGATACCGTTAAATCCTTTACCTAACCTCATGCCAGAAGTCTTTCCCCCGATTTGGCCGTCTCCAGAGCGCTCTTATTGCTCACTCTTCAATGATATGTATACGTACAAACGTCAGAACGGTCATCGATGATCGGCGTTTATATCTCCCAAATCACGTCCTGTGGTGGCCGTTATTGAGGGATAGCCTTACGGTGTATTCAAAAGAGCTATTACTACCAGCAATTTGGCGCACGAACGACATGATACATCGCGGCAGTAGCCAGGAGCGAGTGACGAGGGGGAGGGGGAGTGGGAGTGGGAGGGGGTTTCGGAAATGCGTGGCAAGTACTGGAGTTCCAACATCGATGATTTGCGGTAGGTTTAAGTAATTACCTGGAGGTCATTTACCAGAGTTCCGAGTCCGAGTCACGCCGGTCATGAGGTGAAAAGAGGCGTGCAGATAGACTTATATATTACTTGGAAGTTGGACGTCAACTCGTCAAATGTCGATTATGAAACACTAGTACATCCGTATGGAACTGGTTCTAGTGCCAGCCTTTGAGGCCTTGAGGGGGTCGAAGATACGCCATGTTTGTTTAATTCCCGCATCCGTGTCCGATGGAATGTTGGAGAATGGACGTCCAATTAGAGTCGACCACCCGTGGCCAGCAGTGACCAGTGACCATGGTCCATCATCGCAATGTTACCCTCCTAAATCTTCAAGTCCATCTCCTTCAATATACTTGTCAAACAGTGCTTCAACATATCCAAATAGGGATGGTCCCAGTTCGTCGGAGTGGTCTCGACTCTCGACATTCGAGTTTTAATGACTCCAACTACGGTGAAAGCCTCGAATGAAAGATAAATAAATATCATAAATCTGATCGAAAATAGCTATAGCAGCATAAGAGTCCATACTATGTATGTGAATAAGATAGAGAATAGAAAAAGACCCGTCCGAGCAGGACTCCGACGGTATATGGAATCGACGTGCAACTTCAACGGAACAGTCGATCTTTATGATCGCAAACAGATCAGAGTGTTATCCCTTAGACGGGACCCAAGACGCAAGAGAAAAGAAAAGACAAACAAACAAAGCTCAGCGAAATCACGGGGACGATTCGTTTCGCCGATGGCCAGGCAGGTTTTGCAAAGGGTGATGACGAGGGCGGTCAGGCGTCCGCAGCGCCCGTCTTTCGATGCTCTGGGATCTCGGCATCCTTCGGTCTGTCTTTATCGACAGCGATGCCCACAAACGATGGGAATCTGCGTACACGTACAAAACAGTAAAAAATATCAGTACCTCGCCGGCAATTGACATTGAACAAACACAGAACAAGTCTGCTTAAAGGAACGAGCCTACCTAGGTACTCCATCTCTCGTCAATTCTTGGAAACGGTAGGTGATGATAGTGCCGACAGGAGGTGGTTTCTGGCGGATCTTGTCTGTCAGACCGGATCCAACGTTGAAGAGCTATATTAAGAAAAAATAGTTGCATTAGGATCCCAGCTATTTGTAAACGTGATTGAGTTTGGCCAAACGCGGCAGAATGTGGGGGTGACAAATGATAATCTGATGCATAGGAGTAGAGGCAGAGAGTGGAAAAAGGGGATATAGAAATATGATAGATTGCAAAAAGCGCATGACTGGGGCGAATGGGGGGAGTGTTCGAGGGGTCGGATGATTTACGAACCTTTCCAGATTCCATTTTACACTTCAAGGCTCCGGTCATTCCTTTATTGCGACCTTTTCCAGGCGCGTGGCCCGTAACAATGGCTTCTGCGTCATAAAAGGTCTTGATTTTCAAAAGTGACCCAGATCGTCTTCCCTCGTAAACGCTGAGAACGAACAAAATTAGGGGGGTTGGTGGGACACAATCAATAGCCACTGAGAGAAAACGCTTACGATCCTGGCTTACGCAGCATCAGTCCTTCACCCCCAAGGGCTTCGACCTCTTTGAGCTTGTCGAGGACGTGTTGGCGGCTCTTAGCGAGCTCGTGTTCGACGACAGAGATTTGTTCTGATACGTGGGTACCGTTTTCGCCGAAGGTCTTCTGGAGGAAAGCATATCTCTCTTCGAAGGTTTCATGACCGCGGGAAGGAACGTCGAATATCTGGAAGAAGAAAAAAAATCAATTAGTAATGTGGCAACCGTACGAGACGGGAATAGTGCAAAATATATCAAAAAGGAGAGATATAGCTTGAAACGCGAAAGTCATAGATGGGTAAATTTCGAAGTGACCGGGGGGCACATAGTCCAAGATATCAAATTATAATAAAAATAAAAGACGCACTTGAAAGGAAATGTTCTTCCAATGGACAGAATTGACGGTTTTGACGATGGAGACTGTAGATTGGAAATTTCCGCGCCCGCCATAGAGTTCTCCATCAAGTGTCAAATCGGACGGAAGCTCTGTAAAAAAAGCGGAGAATAGACAAAATGTCAGTTGTTTGGGAATTTTAGCGTGATGCGCAGTATATTTAAGAAAGAACGACTGATTTACTGTCGAGAAACCAGTTCGGTGGGGTGAAGGGATTACCAAGACGGCTGATAAACTGGTTGCCGTCGTAGAACGTTCTGGAGGATGTGTTGGTGAGCGCTGAGCGCCGAGGATCAAGGTGAGAATTGGGGTTGATGGACGTACCGAACACCGTCGAGTTTCTCTGAGAGCCACCAGCCAGTGGGATCGGGTCCTTTCTCAATGTCCCATTTGTTTGCGAGGAGGAGTTCTGGCACTTCCTTCTCCGCAGATTGGGGTCCTTCCTCGTTATCTTCTGGTTCTGGGTCGCCCTCGTCGTCTTCCTCAGCGTTGTCTTCCGCCTGCTTAGCCTTGCCCTTCGAGCTGGAAGTCGGAGCTGTGCGACCACGTTTGGCTGGTGGAGGTTTATCATCCTTTTCTCCATCGTCTTCGTCGTCATCATCTGCTGCCGCTTTCTTGCGCTTGCCAGATGCAGTGGGGGCTGGCTTGGAGGCAGCCTTGCCCTTCGGAGCGCCTTTGGTCTTCGCGGGCTTTGGTTGCGGTCCGTTGGGATTCTTCAGTTTGATTCTGGCGAGTTCGTATGCGTCTCCGAGGAGAGACCTCAAGTGCTTGCATGTTCGAGCGTTGACTGGGGCACCGCCCTTGTATACAGTTAGCAGAAGAAACTCCAGACAGAATATAGATGATGTGTACTTGGTTGCGCCATGCCTAAACATACGAGTAAGTAAGAGAGTTGAGGGAACCCAAGACGAATGGACTGTCTTACCGGACAGGTACTGAAGTTTCTTGTGTCAGCATCTCATCATGTCGAAAGACGACTGAAAACACATACCAGTAGTAGTGATCCATCGTTCGCTTAACCTTGTAGACGGACGAGCTAAGAAGACGGACATCATGTCAGCTTATGGGTCCAATCAATAGATCAAGCGACGCGTCATGGGTGTGTCCCCGCGTAGCGTCGTCGTGGGCGATGCGAATTGGAAAAAAGAAAAAGAAAAAATGAAGCAAGAAGAACGAATAAAATACATAAACGCAGAGTGGAAATACCTGGATTGTGAGCTGACTTCCCGTTCCTCGCCGTCTGGGAGCCAGACATTGGGCTTGATTCCCTCGATTTCTTCGAGTTCGTCTTTTGGCATGTTGGTAAGAGGTCAAGAGGGGAAGCTGAGCACAGCCTGCCGATTCCCGAAAGCTCGTCAATACAGCGCCGAATGAAACTTTGTCATTAAGATGGATCACGGCACCGACCCATTTGAAATCATGTGGCCGCGTATTTTTTGGAGGCCAAGCCCGGAAAACACCGAGAACTCCTTACTACCGTCTTGTATCACCTTGATACCAGGCTGGTACCAAATCGTTTCAAAGTATTCCAGAGATAACTATCATGAAAACTGCCAAAAGCTGTCTCTCTTTTACCACTTTACTATTCCTGACTGTAATCCCGACATCCCACCATGATGCGCAGTTACACAGCCCGGTATCCTAGATGGATGGTCGGGAACAGGCTCCTATACTCTTCGTCGGCTCTTGCGTCCCTGGGCGACGCGATGTTTGGCTATAGTCAAGGAATCATTGCCGCAGCACAGGTTCAGCCTTCCTTCATCCGACGTATGTATGGCCAGGATGTCACAATCGAACAAATTCAAGCTGGAATGGACGGGGTGGATGTTTTCATTCAAGGTGAGCTCCTTTCCTCAATTTTAACCCCTTTCTCACTCTCATGACCAAGCCATCGTGGTCGCATGTCTAAATTTGACCGCACTCATCGCCTCTATCGTTGCGGCCTACATCTGTGATGCCCTTGGTCGCCGAATGTCGATTCGTATTGGTGGCATCATATATCTCTTGGCGTCTGTCATCCAGATATTTATGCCCAACCTCACAACTCTGATTATCGGTCGATGTATACAAGGCTTGGGCGTAGGCTTCTTGTCTATGACGGTTCCAATCTATCAGTGCGAGATCTCTCCTGGACACGGTCGAGGTCGATTCGTATCCATCGAATATTTCTGTCTCAATTCCGGCTATGCTCTCTCTTCTTGGGTTGGTTATGGTTTTTTCTTTTTGATGCCCTCCGAAATCTCGTGGAGGGGTCCATATATCGTTCAAGCTGGGCTTGCCGTCGTTTTAGTTACCTGGACTTTTTTCCTGCCCGAATCCCCACGATGGCTAATCAAAAATGGATACAAACGACAAGGCCTTTCCACCCTTGCAGACCTACACGCAGACGGCGATATTTACGACCACGGGGTGGCACAGTCCTACGCCACTATCGAAAACACCATCGCCCTCGAGGACGCAGCGGGAGAGTCAACATGGGGACAACTTTTCACCCAATACACACGTCGAACTGTTGTCGGGATCACGTGTCAGTTGTTCGCCCAGTTCAACGGGATCAACGCCATTCTCTATTTCCTACCGGAGAATCTGACTCGAGCTGGCTTTAACATCAGTCAATCCTTGCTATATTCCGGTGCTTGTGCGATCATTTATTGCGCTGGAACGATCCCGACCATTTTCTTCGTCGACTCATGGGGCAGGAAATCCTTCTTGATGGTTGGTAGTGCCGGTTTGGTCATGTCGCTCGCTATCGTCGGAGGACTTCAGTACCATGCCGAAACTCTGCCATTTGGTTCGGCTAGAATGACTACGGCGGATGGTATCTTTGCAGGTGCGAACTATAAAGCGATATCTTATCACGTTCTTGGAGCTGATCATACGAGATAGGGGTTTGCATCTACTTGTTCATATTCGGCGCGACGTAAGCTTTTCTAATATTTGAACCCATTTCTTTCTTTTGACATGGTCGTTTTCTATCACTAGCTGGGGGCCCATCCCATGGCTTCTTGGAGCAGAGGTCTTTCCATTGCGTGCACGTGCCAAAGGAATGGCATTATCGACGAGCGTCAATTGGATATCGAACTTCGTTGTGGCGTTTATAACCCCCCCTCTCTTCTCTGCGCTACAGGGCGGCTACTACTTCCTTCTTCTTGGGTTCTCGGCGATCTCTGGCCTGTTCGTCTGGCTCGTCTACCGCGAGACCTCGGGCAAGACACTTGAGGAGCTGGGCGAGGTCTTCGGTGACCGAGAAATCGCCGTCACCGTGCGGGAGCCACCCTCAAAAGAATTCAACGAAAGTACTGGGAACGAGGGTCCACGCATCGTATCCCAAACGCTAAGCACGTCCCCCGACCCGATATCTGGTTCCGCGATCCAGGCCTCGTCCGAGGAGACCCTGTTACCCCAGGCTACAGAGGAAATAGATTTGAATGATAACGATAAGCAAAAGAAGGTAAATGACTAAGATGGACTTCAGGCGGTGCGGTGCTATTCCCGTTCTTGTTTTCTTCTTCAGCGTGCAATTGTATCGTGTATAGTAAATACTGCATTAGCGATGTTATTTTTGTTGCTATATACCCGCTCTTTGATAGATGCGTTTCTTGGATTTGTTGATGTGACATATTATACTTACACAGGGCGCTCTACATGGCCAAAGAGGCGATAATGGGGATCGTTTTCCTGATGACTCTCATGCCACATGGTCTTTTAACATGGGAGTCCCGACGGATCATGCGGAGTCATGGTATGGGACGGCCAACGACGTCGACGTCTCCGCGACCGTCACAGAACGTGGAAATTTATCCCTGAAGCTCGTCTGACCGTTACTTATGTTCAGGGTCGAGCCCGGTTCCGTCGATCCTGGAATACTATAGTGGACTTAAGGTATACAGTACCCTGATTCAGCGGCAAGGGGCGCAGGGTTCATTTGAAGCTTGCTTATAGAAGTTTACTCATGCTGTAGGGTCCAATTGGGGTCCAACGTCCAAGTCCCAAGGGTTCTAGCGTTTAAAACTCGGTCAACCAAACAAGCCAAATGAAACACTCGTCCGACTCCGAAGAGCTGGACTTGCGATGCTTTCATGATAGTTTTGACTCGTTGATTGTGACCGGTGACCTCCCGAGTCGTTTTGACTCCTGAGTCCTGAGATACCAGATACGAGCTATTGATATTATAGGTAACTATCAACGAGATTGGACGGTGCCCAACGTCCATGTCCAATGTTCACATTCAATAACATCAATTGAGCGGTGCGTGAACCATGGCGTCAGATTGAAGAATCAATTCTAGAAATTGTGTTTGCAAGTTCTTCGTCGGGACTCGGAAGAATGTGAAAGGAGATTAGCTCACCAGTGTAAAATTTGATCCCTTCAACGTGAGTTTTGATCACTGTTGGGAAAAGGATGATGGTTATAGGTAGAGTCATCTTTACGCACTGCTTGAGGAACTTACTAATCTTTTCATCCACGGTGTGAATGTTAAGTCTGCTCGACGATTATATGTTAATGATTTATTTCGTCCTCGAGTCAAGCACGTTTACTCACTTGGTCCCAGTACGAGTCGGACTCCAACGGTAGATGTTATTTGACCTATTTTTGTTGGCTGACTCAATCCTAGAGCGAAGAAAAGTATCAAATGTAAATTCTCACAGGTTCCACTAAGTCGGGTTCACCATCATCAATACAAATCATTCGAAGGGATAGACTCTGAGCCACTTACGTAGAAACGAGTATCTGCAGTGTGATTCGGGGGACGACAGTGAAGATCAATTCAGAGATACCATCTCAGTCGAATCACACATACCCGTATTCCCTGTCATCGCACTGGGTGCCGTAATGACTTCTGGACCAAACGACGCTTGTACGGCCTTTGAGAATATGAGCCAGGCTGGAGAGTTGATCGAGAATGGCGAGATGGGACTGGGATCATGTGCGAATGACCAGTCGACGGTGATATTACCGATGTGAGGTGGGTCCGAAACAGCCTCGCCCTCGAATAGAAGAGAGTATCTTTCCGCTACCGGCCTGATGAGCTTGCGGTATTCTTCTTGAACTTCGGATGCTGATTGATCAAATGAGAAGAGGGAGAAGGAGAAGGAACGGTCATAGCTCATAAGTACAAGTCGTGTGCGAGCAGTGATGGGTATATGTGAGGAGGTGACATCAAGCTGAAAATACGTACGTGAACTGAATAGATCAATACGGGAGTTGAACAAGACCCTCGCGCTTTCGGCAAGCGCATTACTCTGATATGTATGAAATTAAAATGACAGAGTCATATCAGCATCACTTGAAGTTTATCTGACCTTTATTCCGGCGTTGTAAATGGTCGGAGCCTTGGACGTCTGCACAAGGAATCGATTACCAATCGACATCCGAGCGAATTTCTGGGCTATAGCCTTCATTTTTGGATGCTTGGCAAAAACGCCTTTCTTGATCCAATCCGGGACGAGTGCTGCGTCACCGTGCTGACCAACGCAGGACAAGTAACCCCAGATCGGACTTGCAGTTTCAAGGTGGGGGTGGAAGACATCTGCGTCTCTATGGGGGTAGGGAGATGGAATCAGCTCAAGTCGCTAGGAATATCTGAACGATGATGGACACACTCAATAACCGAGACTATTTTTGACAGAATTCCAATCGTTGTGTGGGGAGGTGGAATTGAGGAGCTAGGAATGATGCTGGTTGAACGAAACGTCATATCTCAGAGATGGAGCTTACTGTCCACCAAGCATATCGACTTCGATTTCAGCATTCTAAAGAAAAGATCGGTAATTTGTCATGGAATCATGAAATGTACCCTTCGTCAAGTTGACACATACCAGGTAACCTTTCTCTGCAACGCCTGGCAGCGCAAATTCCCTTCCGTAGGCAGCTTCAAGGCTCATTCCACCCTCGTCCACAATCATTCCTATACCCTTCTCACCGTATATTTTCTCGAGGTGTGGTGCAATGTTTTGAGCTCCGCGAGGGCCGCTCACCTCTTCGTCTTGACCAAAGGCGAGGACTAAAATTAGAGTGTCATCGTTAGATAGACAGATACACTGGCAGCTAATCAAGGATAGAAACGAACTGATGGTTCTTTGTGGTTGCCAGCCGCTCAATAAGAGATGTTCGACTGCAGTCAGGATACCAATGACGTTATTTTTGCAATCGCCTGCGCCTCGCCCATAGATCCATTCACCGTCTACTGTACCGGAAAAAGGGGGGTAGGTCCACCGATCGAGGGAAGTGATACTGAGAAGAGTGTTAGAATTAGCATGATGATACGAGAATGAGATTAATCTAGACCTGGGTACAACGTCAATATGTCCAGTCAACATGAGTGGTTTGGACTCATTGTTGGCACCGTTCCAAGTGAATATCAACGAGAAACCTCCAATGACAACTAGATCCAGTTTAGAGTGACTGTAGCAGAGAATAAACGAACGGAGTATCGGCCAAAAGCACGATCCAGAGTAGATAGGAGCTCACTGACGTTAACGGGAAAGTGGTCCGAAGATAGCTGTGCATTTCCTTGAACGGTGCCCATCGCTCGTCCTCGTCAACGGGTCCCATGTCATCGAAGCTCCTACATTTGAAATTATGTTCAAGTTCTAGCAGACAAGGTGATCAAGGACGACAATCGAACATAGTAGGAATTTTCACAGCAGCTGCCAGCCGCTGTGCCGCTATCTCTGAGAATCCTGGAGCGTCGGTGAATTTAGACAGGTTTGAAGGAGAACCTGCTGGACTAGGCTGGGAACAGATTTGTGGCGGTCTGGTCATAGACCTCCCCACATCTCGCGTCAAGAGTACGCAAAAAGTGCATAGAAGAACCAGGAAACAGGTCCGAACACCTGTTTTCGTCCAGGACCTCGACACAGAGGGTAAGATAGTAGGATTATCGGATTTGGATGGGTACAACTTCTCCATTGGTCTGGTAGAGCGATTGGCAGGATACAGGTAAAGCGTAAGTGTGTGAAAACAACTTGAACGACGATCACGCCATTTCGGTACTCGCCATTTGAACAGGGCCGATGCATGCCGGCGGTACGGGGAAGCGACGGAACTTTGCGTCCCGTAGGGTAGGCTACACAAACTGTTTGTGCGTTCACGGGAAGAACAGAAGGGGTTGGGAGTTTCAAACTATTACCGTCGAGCGTCTCGGAACTAAGGGGTATCTTGACCTTAATAGCTTGACCTCTCACTATTTGGTCGGATGTTTCGAGTCTAAAGTATCGGATTTTCGAGAGACATAGACCAATTGGACTGTAATCGACTGTTATCAAACTGCTATCCGGCGGGCGAGAAGAAGATGTTTCGAAGATAATTTCAGCGCTCAGTATCTACACACAGAAAGGGTCATGAAGACGTTCTTTTAATCCAACTACCGCGGCTTCTGCCATTTGTACCGTCGCTAATGCGGTTCGCTAAAGTCTTGCCGCATAGGCGAAAACATCCCCTCTGAAGATAACAGCATAGAAATGAAACGGGGTGTGGATTTGGTCACTCCGGAAAGCTACCAGGGCGTCAAAGACCGAGATTCCTTCCCTGGAGATTTGCGAATACAGTCTTAACCACGAGACGGAGGGTAATCGCGCAGATAAAGGTGGGTTGTGCTCTAAATTTGATACCCGAATGCTCCTGATAGGTTAGCCGTCGCGTTTTCGATGACATTTGCTCAGAAAAACCTATCTAATCGACGTCAAGGATCACAGCAATAAGCGATGTTAATGAGCACATTAGCGAGAGCCGGCGGTATGTCTCGTGCTATCCGACGGTATGTCTATATCAGAATGTCTTCGTGGGCACAGAATTGCCTAGACCCGAGTACTTCCCACCTAAAAATCTCCGATAACGCAATATGCTCGAGTCTCGAGGGGTGGAAACCCTCGGATTATGGATCAAATAAGAGAAATGTTCTATAACTGGATCGCTTGACTATTGTTCACTGCTTTCCTGAGCATACGCGTCTCCCGATTATCAAAGTAGTTACCGTAGGCAAAGAGGATTGCCACGGGTCGATTGGAAAGCTTAACCTGAGTTCTACCCGCCCTGATGTACTCGGAAGGAGCCGTTGACCGTCCTTTCCAGAAGACGCTGAATATTGAAATATTGACTCTTAACACCTGAACGTTGAACATCAACGTAGAGTCGCGAACCTCATGTGCTCCACCTCCAAATCCTGCACTTGTACTCCGATTCTCAATAGGATCATGGTATGCGAGACATTTTTGAGACGGGGAATGGATAATACACACCCTCTTGCCTGATCAGGGATTGATGATCCTCAAGTAATCGGTGAATTACTCACTATTTCAACGAATCGTTGGTCTACTCGTGAACTGCGAGAGCCTGATAGAGCATGTCAATTAAGAACATCGCACCAACAAAATCTTTACAAATACTCGGTATTTGGGTGGTCATGCATTCATTCACGAGGCTTTGAAACTCTCACTTTTCATGAAAGAACATCATGGTGTCTTGTGGTCGGCGCCAAAGCTAAAGGCCGACAAAGATATGGATGATGCCGATGATGACTAATCGCGCCCCACCGGAAAACCCGGGGACTAAGACCGCCGTCCCGCCCATTGTTGCTCTGGCTATTGGGTTCGTGTGGGCAAGTGCAGACATCGCACTGAACCCTCCAGACACCATGGATCTCGGTCCGCACGGTGGAAGGCAATGCGCATAGGTCGGGTATTACGATTGCATCGGAAACTTCCTGATCACACTGGTGCGTTGTGCATGCGCATGCGAGGATGTTGTTTTTGTCCATTGGTGACCGAAGTTTGGGGAGTTGTTGTACGGATCATAATGAGGGCCTCTTGTATCATGTCTCTCATCCATGGCCTACTCCCACGCGTTGCTAAAGAGTTGTTACCATCCTGTAAGGAAATTGAAATAACATGATCATAGTGCTCAAGGATTCACAGGGTGCAAATATTTAGACGACATTTCACTCGCCTTTCTCGTCTGGAGTGGATATAAATAAGCGCGCTGGGATACTGTTCGTCCCGAAGACCCGTACCTACACACATTATAGAAACATCTTGGTGATCAAGCAACCCGGGACTGCTCATGATAACCTGCTCCGTTTGATGGAATATCTGCTGCATGCTCAGCCAAGTACACAACGCCGAGGCGTTTGGATAAACAACGGTGTTCATCGAGACCTATGGCCAGTATTTCTTTTCCTGAGCGTCGAAGGTTGGTGTCTTCAACTGTTCATTGACTCTGTTCCTGTGAAACAATCCAACTGTGATAGCAGACATCTCTCCCACGTCGTCTGGCCTCAATAGTGGCTTGTGCGGCAGAAACTTGAATATAAATAAACAGATGTGACGACGTCGTGAACGGCACCGTCGGATTTTCCTCTATTTCGAGAGAAGATCCCGATGAAATAGGGAGATGTTCTTGAGATGTTCATGGGAATTTTCCAGCCTCGAATTCATTCGGATTTGTTGATGATTTAGCTGAAAGATTGTTCCATATTCGATATTCGACCTCAAATGGCATACCAAGCTTAGGTTGTTGAAACGTTTCATACATATGAAATGTCTTGAGCGCTGTGTTTCCTTGATATGTATGTTGGAGAATCAACGGATGAAGAGATAGAGGATATCTTCAATCCGTTCATCCGACATAGTTAGTCTGACCGCTTAGATCTGATACACCTAACAACGCAACGCCATCAGAGTTTAGTGTACATAAGTATCCATGAACTCCGACTCCGCCATCAACTGGTGACATGAGAACTCCAGTGTATCGAAACAAGATAACGAGTTCACTGGCTTCATGGAGTCTGCATTTGGGATGTCAACCAGACGTCGTTATTCGCGACGATATAAAGGAAAGTCCAGTCTATTGGGGTGCACAAAGGTACAAAGATTCGCTAAGTATACACTGTAATCTTGCTAGGTGTTGATCGTTCAGTCCAGAACCCAACGGCGCTGAGGATGAGATAATGCGATAGTACCCCGCAGGGTCGCGATTTTCACGGAGGGACGAGATCACCTCGCGATTGCGGTGGTCTCTTTGTTCGTTGCCTGCCTGCCATTTCGGGGGGGAACGGCGCACCGATTTACCCTACTTGTACTCGTCTCTTCCTACAGAAAATTACATACCGTCGGCTTTCAAGCCCATCTGCGTATTTACAAATGTATTTCTGTATTTTGCTTCCACTGAGAGAGGGAGAGAGCAATCCAACCGGGGTAAAAACTGGTAATGGCCTTAGACCCTTTTGCTACACAGCCACATGATCAGGTCAATGTACCTGGATCGTGTCATGAATACCCTGAAAGGAGGATCGCGTCCGGGAGAGGCGGGAGGGATAATGATGCGACCGGGAGATGAGAGCAAGAGTGAGCACTGAGCAGTCCGGCTGGGTATCATGCGCGCAATGACATGTTCGACCCGCGGAGAAAGTGTTGTTTCCATATCATGCAGTGTGTCGCCAGATATTCTGATTTCAGAGAACTGTGTATGAATGTTTCTACGATGGCGACTCGTGTCTGTTCTGTTTGTGTGTGCGTCGCGCGTGTTGGGGGGGCGTGGCGGGTGCGTGCGGTGAGGCGTTTGCGTCCATCTGTCTCGGTTGAGGAATTTGAAATTTCGGCATGATGCAGAGAGCAGATAGGTAAGGTGTGTGTTTCTCCATTGAATTGCTCGCAATCTATGTATGGGCTGACGTTCGTTGGCGTTAGATGAATGACCTCTCGGTGCCGGAAGCATCGCTCGAAAAGGCTGGCAGAAAGCGACAGCCTTTTACGCAGGTTGTTGGTGTGCTGTAATCGACAGACCACAATGGGCTAGTGCGAGATGGTACCGAATTATTTGTGAACCCATTTTGATTGAAAGGTACCGGTTGGATCCCTCGAAATTTTTTGGATGGGCCACATTATGGACGACGGACTCTGCCAAAAGGACTCGTTTTAGAACCTCATAAAAGCCATCCTCTGATGTTTTGCATAGTTATTATCATCAAGATCATTGTAACGATATGGTGAACGGTTCATATATCCATGATGCGGTGTCGGTGTTTTCCCGCCAAGTGCGTGCCTTGCGCTGTCACCTGATAAGATGAGGAAGAAAGAGGCAAGAGACATCCCGCGCTTTGGATATCTGCGGCGTGTTCAGAACCTACCGCCACTTTACGATGCGTATGTATGGTTGGGCAAGCGGGACGTACTGTGTGTGTATGGCGATGAGAAGGTCCACAAGTACATGCGCAAACGTCGATACAGCATGGCATTCAATCCGCTATTGTGTTGAAGGCGGGCGGTGCCTTTTGTAGACCGTTATCATAATACCTCATTCTAATGGCGATATTCTCGATCAATTGTTCTTTTCTGCCCACTTTCTTTCATCACAACACGTACGTAGGAACAATCTTTCTTTGTATTTTCAACGCATTATCTAGACAGTGTTTCGTATTTTCACGTCCTTTGTTTTCAAGCAAGCACACAACACCAGCTTTGTTGTCCAGATGTGAAGGATAGCATTGAAAAAACGAGACGGAGATGACCTTCACGGGACATCAATAAAAAGCCCAAATCGGTCATTTCTGTCCTTGTATCACGGCGTCTATCGCCGATCCAGGTGGTAACTATTCCGGCGCAAGGCCCCACCAGCTCCGGGATCATTCGGGAACCCGCATTTTTCGGGTTTTGCAGATGGAATGTCACCTGAGTCCAAGCTCTATGTCGAGTTTGTGAGTTGTGAAAGAAGTCCAGGCAGTCCGCATAGCGAAATGTCTGGAAAAGAAGGATTAGAATGTAATTGAGCGACTTTTGTGAGTAATAATGACGGAGGGTGGCTCGGTTTGCATAGGTTGGACTCGTGTACATCCACTGCGGCTTCGGCTGTGCGATCGCGCCGTCATTTGGGACTAGTTTCGCGAATCAAAGGAAGGCGGAAAAAAAAAAAGACTGAAAGAAAAACACGAAAGAAAGCGGTAAATTGCGATTGCTGATGAAAAGGAACGTCAAAACACGATTCAATTGATCGAAGCGGTCTAAAACTGATTTCGGACTTCGCCAGGGAGCCACCCAATGAATGTCGAGATATAGCCGGAAGGGGATAAAAGGAATGTGACGAATTTTTTTTCTCAGAGAGGAGGGGATCTGTGGATCTATCTATCAGAGAGCCAGCCCTAAAACGTATGGGGAATGTCTGCGTACTCAACATTCTGCCAGTGTTGTTCGACAGGGGGTAATTGATGAAAGTCACCAAATACGATTTTATTTTACGTGTAAGTGGTGCCTGAGGAGCGATTGGACACCAAAACATGATGGAGAGGTGATTGCAATAGAGTCGAAAAATAAAGGAACTGGTGCGGTAGGATGCCTCGAGAAAGATGCGAGAAGAATCAAAAAAACATTTTGTGTGGACGGGAGGCAGCGGGGTGGTCCACACGTGCTGCAGATTTGGGGGCATTTCGATGTTCGATGTGCACGGAAAAGAGCTAAAAAGGGAAATGTCAGTGGGAAATTTGATTATTTCCAGATATGTTTTTCAAACACAACGGCCCGGGATTATGGCTATGTAAAAAAGTCTAAAGAGAGAGATTTGTCGCAAAAAGGCTGGATTCACATGGCCAAATGTTTACGTAGCGATATCTCCTCCGCCAAGGCAAATTCTTTATATTTTAAGAGTTATCGTTTCATTCCCTTACCTTTTCTACCTACTCTCCAGCACCCCTTCAGCATACGCTCCCCTCTCCTTCCAAGCCATGCCTCGAGTTGAATCGACAAAGCACTTGGGGGCCAGCGCTCAGTACTACCACTCTCAGTTTACCAACTCCCAATACCTCGCCGACTCTTCCGCTTCCCCTCCTCAGTCCCCCGCCTCCCAGCAGAGTCCCCAACCCAGCCCTGCATCCACCGGCCCTGCCTCCAAAAAGAAACACATATGTCAGATATGCGACCGTGCCTTCACGACGAGCGGGCACCTAGCTCGCCACTCGCGGGTGCACACTGGTGAAAGGAACCACAAGTGCCCATTCCCCGGCTGCGAGACGCGTTGTTCGCGGCAAGACAACCTCCAGCAACAGTCGGTGTCTTCAGTCTTGGCTTTTCTTCGCTTAATATTAATGATTTGCTTCCGACAGTTATCGCATCCACCTCTCGCCAGGCTCGCGTAGGTCCTCGAACCGGGCTGCCAAAGGGTCGTCGAAGAAAGCGGCAGCGGCTGCAGCGGCCTCAAACCCATCCCCTCCTGCTGAACCCGTCCCATCGACACCACCGCTGTCCTCACCCCCCGCACTTGAACCAGCCAGGATCTACAATCATCATTCGACGCCACCCGACGCCACCCCTCCGTTGGCACAGGCAACACTCCCCGCCACCGCTACACTGCCCATGACGGCAGCCTCACGAATGGATACCGCCTCTGACCGCTCATCCCCTGGTGGTTCTCCGCACGCCTCGTATTCCAACGCTCATCACCATGTGGGACCGATGTCATCGCAGGCAGGACAGCACTTCTCCGGGAATAATGGCACGGCGCCCTATTCTTATCGAAATGGGACGTCGACCTACCAGGAGCAGTCGCAATCGCAGGGCTCAAATCCTGCTTTCACATATGTGCACACTACACCCATCTCCTCTGCGTCGACAAGCTCGAACAACGCAGGTGGATCTTACCCTGCTTATTCGACTAACCAAGATGGATTTGCCAACCACCCTATTCACAACCCCCATACACAAAACCGAAGCCCACCTCTGTCTATGTCGTCTCGTCATTCGATCTCCCATATCTCACACCCACACCCCCAACCCTACCCGCAGTCACAACAGCAGCAGCAACAACAACAACACCACCATCAATCCACGAGCGCAGGTCCTGCCTCGCCCGCGTCTTCTCACTCCGTTTCGTCGCATACCTCTGGTCCCCCTACGCCCACATATCCGGTGTACGATGATGGTGCCCACACCACTTACTCGAACGGCAACGCCAACAGTATGATTGGTGACCACAATGCCGGATACGCCGCCCCCTCACAGCAGTCGCATATTATTCCGGCGGGGTATTCATCTAACGTTCAGTCTGCCAACAACGGCCGTTTTGATTCTCCTCCGCCCATCTTGGCTCCGATTCAGGACGAGAGGCTGATCAGGAGGGAGGATAGGCACTCGGTCTCGCATTCTCACTCGCAGCACAACACTTCTCCTTACATCCATCATCCTCAACCCCTCCCCACGGATTACCCGTACCATCAGTCTTTGGGCTTGGGCCATGGGGCTTGGAAAGGAGAGAGTGCTATTCGAAAGAACGTCGGGACGGCGTTGGTGTAATTTCTCGTTGTAAATGGGCCTACACGTCCTACTAACTTCATTTCATTTTTTTTCCTCTCACTTCTCTTATTTTTTCTTTGTCAAATAGTTCCTTCTAGATTCCTTTTTTTCACTACTCTATGGCTTTCATCCACTATCGCTCGTCACTCTCACTATCATCACTCCTCGTTGTCTTCTGTAATACCTACCACTGCCCCGTCTCTCTCTCTCTTCCTTTTTTGTGTGCTGGATCTGGATTGCTATTAAAAATGTTTGTTTTGTTTTCTGCTTTCGATAAAACCTTACTCGTCGCATACTCTATTGTACCCTGTACTCCCTATCTAAAATAACCTGTTTACGCGGATCCTGGGGTTTGAACTTTGAGATCGGTTCCAGGGAACACCTGGGTGAACGAATGTGGCTGTGCCAATTTCATTTCCGAAAGCGGGAGGAAGCCGTGTGGGCCGTGACCCCAACACCACTGTTCGGATAACTCCAACCGCGACTACGACCACGACCACGACCACGACCTCCGCGTTTCGTTACCGATATTCAAACCTCAATGCCTAGTGATCTAGACAAGTAAGCAAACAATTGATTTATCCATACTTGTTCGAGAAACACGGAAAAAGCGCTAATTTATTTCCATTTTATTTTGAATTCGAATTGTGTCGACTGCGTTGTCGTCGTTATCGTTATCTTTATCTTTATCACTGTCTCTGCCGCCATCGCAACGTTCCCCGCCCTCGTCGTCTCTCGATCTGTCTACCTTCTTCGTGCAACGCGCAACACCAACTTTAACCTCAGACAGATAGAACAGCTGACGCGTTGCGAGCCCATCTCGGAAGAACAGGTCAAGAGACTATGTCTGAAGGCGCGTGAGATCTTAATTGAGGAGGGAAATGTACAAGTTGTGGACTCTCCTGTTACGGTGCGTGGTGCTATGGTCGTGATTTATGTTTACCTGATCATGACGTTCCTTTTGTTCTATTTTTCAATCTTTTTTTCGTCGGCATTCGACCGTTTGTGGACATCTTTTGAACGCCAAATGCGCATATACTCATCCCAATCAACTCTAATACACGGAAATTCAAATACTTTGACGCATATACTCACCCAACGCACCCTCAAAACACTCAATACATCATTCATTCAACGATTCTCGTAATCACCGTGGGGTTTTCTCTATAGATTTGCGGAGACATTCATGGGCAGTTTTTCGATCTAATGGAGTTGTTCAAGGTTGGGGGTTTCTGTCCAGAGACAAACTATCTCTTCATGGGTATGTATCTCGTCCCAATTGGTCATATCTCTGCCCCTCCCCGCCACATTACGTGAAACTACTCACTGACTTGTCTTTTTTGTAACCCCCTCTGCTCTTGCCGTCCTTCCGCCCACCGCCAAAACGGCCATCGCTCGTCTCGTTCTTGGTCCTTTCAGGCGACTTCGTTGATCGGGGGTTTTACAGCGTCGAAACCTTCCTCCTCCTCCTTGCCCTCAAGGTCCGATATCCCGAGCGCATTACCCTCATCCGTGGAAACCACGAGTCACGGCAGATAACCCAGGTGTATGGATTTTACGACGAGTGTCAGCGCAAGTACGGGAGCAGCAACGTCTGGAGGTGGTGTTGCGAGGTCTTTGACTATCTCGCTCTGGGTGCCATCGTTGACGGCCGTGTGTTCTGCGTACATGGCGGGCTAAGTCCCAATCTGAACACTATTGATCAGGTACACTTTTGAGTTGGCTTTTTGGTTTTTTTCTTTTCTGTACACCTTGCTCTGCAGTGGAGTCGGTTGGGTTAACTTCCATCACCTGAATTGGGGTTCTCCTCTCGTAATCCTCGCTCCATACACGCAGAATATGCGCAAATTTTCTCTGGGCTTGCTCCGTATTGGTTTCTTCATTTGATACTGAATGATTCCTTTTCTGTAGATTCGTGCAATTGACCGCAAACAGGAGGTCCCTCATGACGGACCGATGTGTGACCTACTATGGTCCGATCCTGACGGTATGTTCTGCTCGCTCTTCGAAAATCATACTTTCATCTAAGTTATTCCTTTGATTTGCAAATCCTGATTTTCTCTGTCGTGTGTTATGCTTCTTATTCACGTCAATATTCACAAACAGACATCCAAGGATGGGGCCTGTCACCGCGAGGAGCTGGATTCCTCTTCGGAGCTGATACAACGAAGAACTTTGCACATAACAATGCAATCGACCTGATCGCCAGAGCCCATCAACTTGCTATGGAGGGCTTTAAGCTTATGTTCGATCAAACCATCGTCACGGTCTGGAGTGCACCGAATTACTGTTATCGGTATGCCATTTCTCTTCGATGTTTTTTTTTGTCGTTCATGTCGCCACTGTATGGTTGGTCTTCGTGTCATCCATGCTGCTTTCCATTCCTTTTCTTTACGTTTTTTCTCGCTCACTTTTTTCAAGACCGACCTCATTTTTTTGTCTTATCTTGTCTATTCGCTTCTTTTCCCCTTTCATCGTGGTTTCGCTGCCGCGTGTTTGGTCACCGTTGACGGATCTTCTTTTTTGCTCGTCTTCGTCCCGCGAACTGCTAAGATCATGACTATGAATTTGCAATAGGCTGTTCTTCGATACTGCGATCTTCCTTGTTGTGTATTCTTGTTTTCCGTTTTGCGAATCAGGGATGATTTCATTGAACTGATTATATCCGTATCCCTCTTTCCCCTTCCTTTCTCTATTAGATGTGGGAACGTTGCCTCGATTCTAGAACTCGACGAACATCTTGCTCAAGAATACAAAGTCTTCCACCACGCACCAGTGGTCAGTCAGATCGTTCTTCTGCTTTGTCTCATCCGTCTTTTGTTTCTCACGTTTTATATCTCCCCCTTACAGGATGTCAAATCAATACCTGCGAAACGACCTCCCGCAGATTACTTTCTCTAGATTCTCGTCCTCGCATGTCTCGTCTGCAACTCGCCACGTCCTTTTTTTATGCAAAAATGTAATAACACACATCTATATCTTTAGTTCTCTCTTTCATTTCCGCTCTCCTCTTGTCTCATTATCCATTATCCGTTCCCACAAAGTCATTAACTCATTCATGATGCAGCTTCGACGCGCGGCGCTCCGTGTTCTCGCTTTTTTTTCTCCTCCGTCTTCCTAAATCTGAACTGGAACTCAAGCTGGAACGGAACTACAAGTCTGTCACGATGGAACGCCGTTCGACTGGATCGTCCTCATTCACAATCGTAAGGAGGCGACCGAGACAAAGTTCAATAAAGGCTTTGAGCTCTATTCGACAGGGTCACATCACTTTTAAGGGTCTTTCCGGGAACCTTGCCATTGCCAATTGCCATAATTAATTGAATCTGATGTTCCTTACCCTTCGATGCAGTCACAGGGCTCTATTCAGTCACGACTCACCAGTGAGAATTTTTGCTTTTTGCTTTTTGTTTTTTTATTACCTACTCCTCGCCACTGGGTAGATTCGGTTTCTCGGGCGTCCCGTTTGTGCGTGTGTTGCCCATCAGCAAAGTGAGTGTGAGATAAGATTCAAAACAGTCCCGTATTAAGTATCTATACTGAAGTGAAACTTGTTGTCAGAAACGTATCCGTGTGTGCGCCGCAGCGCATTCTCGAATCTCAACCAAATATCTACAGGCATAACACACTGGGTCACCAGATCACAGATCCCAAAGTGCTGTGTTTGTTCACGATTCAGGCAAAATCATCAACGGGGAGGCGTCTTTTTGAAAGTCGGAATGAAGCCAGCCGGGCCACCATGGTTACGCCTTTTGCTCTGAAATCTCGCCGTCTCGCCATCTCCGGTCTCTTGATTGGCTTCCATTCAGACTCCTGCCTATCAATTTGACAGGGTCCTCGCCCCTAGGTCTAACCCCTCGATGGAAATAACAAGTGCTTTTTGCTTGATTTACATAAGCAACGCCCCAGCCATTCAGCAGAGGCTTCCAGAATCTATTTCTGGGTCGGGGTTTCCAGTCCAGAGATCGCTCGTAGCCGAAAAAAACCGTTGAACCGAAACAAGGGTTCCTTCTGAGTCAGAGCCTCTCATCTGGCTCGCACTCTTACTATAGCTTACCCCTCGTGATGGGGAGGTCTGGTGGAGGCTTGCCGTTAGCTTACGGCGTTTTGATCAAGATATTAACCAGTGAACTGACTGATCAGTCTATCAGTGATGTCTGGTATGTTTGATGTTGGGCAACGAAGCTTGAGCTAACGAAACAAAGAGAATTTAAATAGACATAAAACAAAAAGGTTTTGGAAATATCAATGGAAACAGGAACGGTAACGGGAACGTCGATTTTGGGAAGACGGAAAGGAAGGAGGAGAGGACGGTACTAGGTACCGGTTGGCTGGTCAGCCCAGTGGCTTGTGTTCGCTAGGACGTAAAAAAATGGAGAGCACCACGACTCTTCGAAGCGACCAGTGACAGTGGCGAGTCAGAGGTCATTTGTAATTAACGGAAGGCCCAGAACGCCAGAACGCCCATTGTGACCTTGATCTCATTGTCCGCCAGCGATGGTCGGTCGGTTACATTTTATGAGAGATTCAAGTTCTGTATCGGCTCAAGAGGCCAGCCTTGCAGACTTGATCAGGCTGGAGCGCAGATCATCTGCATCCGCTCTTATTATCATTTAACTGGAGGTAACAGCACTATAGCGGTCGGCTCCGTTTTCGACTAAGCCAAGTCTACAGTTCTTCAATGAGCAGGGAATATGGATTAGTGATTTATAAGTACCTGCTCCTTTAAGCGAACTCCAATTTCGATATGCGCTGCGTTGGCGGAGGTTTACCCTTGGGGATTTCTTTGTATTTTAACTATTATTCGCTTTCTTTGTGATTTTATCATTATCTACCGAATTTGTGGGCAACAAAAGTGGGACAAGGGCGTGATTTCGGGTGATTCAGAGGTAGGGCGAGATCCATCACACAGAGCACACACATCATCAAATGCACACAATCCGACCCATTCACATCATCACCGCTTGAGTACATATGTTCAATTTTTGGTGGAGTCTATTATCCTTTTCCGAAATGGATACAAGGGGGACACCACCAGGCAATAATGGATCTACATAGTCATCCCGGAGTACCTTCACAGGCGTTGAAGCGCACAGTTCATGTGTTTGATAAATGACCTACATACATTAAAATGTTGAAGATAGCACCTAGAGAACTATATCTCTGCTTCTTATGCGTCCATGTACCGTTTTCTGATCAGAAAAATACATACAAAAGACGTTCTTCCATGGTGGGCTGGCCGCAAGGCGTTTTTTAGATGATTACAATCTACATGTTCTATTGTTCGATTCTTTCGAATAGATACCTGTAGCCTTAACTCGTTTTTTCGCTACTCGGTCCGAGCTATGGAGTCTGTACAGAACGCGTTTTTCCTCTTGTTCTACGCGGTGACCAGGCGGCGACAGTGGCGAGTGCTCTGTTGTATGTAATATGTCACTGTATTTGAAATTTCGACTGCCCGACTGCCGGGGTGGGTCTGCTCGGACGGTAGAATGAAATTAATTCAGGAAATGGGGTGTGTATGTGTACAATAGATAGTCGAAGATCGCCTACTTTGGTTTCCTGTTCTCGTGCGACATGAAGCGTTGAAACAGAGAACCCATCTGTTGAGCCAGAGTTTCCGCCGAGTATTGAAGACACGCACAAAGTCTTTGGTTTCTGGGCGGTCAATGCTGCCATGCTTCGAACGACGTAAGGCCCAATAGATCTCGATGTACAGTGTCTAGAAACACCCGTCCTGCAGGCTACAGATCATGCTCACTACTATCCCTCAGTCTGGCGCAGGATGACGCTTGCCTCTTAATTTATTTGGAGTCCCAACCAGGGATGTCAGGTGACGAGAAGCAAAGGAAAGCTTTACCTGACGTCCATCTCCGATTAAGTTTACCGGACTCTTGATTGGCGCCCGAATAGATCAAGCTGGCCTAGACTTCGTAGTTCGCCGTGCTGTATCATGTCAACTCCCTTGCGCGTGTGCTGCCTGATACTGTACGTAGTACTCCGGACAACGCAACGAGACCTCCTCCTCCTCCTCCGTGTTTAATACATGACTCATATAGTACACATGTTTTCGATCCCCGCGTTCTATCAAGAATGGACGATTTGAGTCCCAGCTTTGGCAAGCCGCACGCACAGCGTAACTGAGAAATGATCTCAGTCAACGGGGACCAAGAAGAGCCTTGTGATACTTAGAGGGCCACGACATATTTGGTGGCCTCTCTCAGTTGAGTATGCATATGCAGCTAATCTATAGATGTACCTTAGATCTCGCTGAATACTATGGTCTTGACCCGTACACGTCGGGTCCCAGCCATATGCTACTTTGAATCCAACATCGCATTTTTGGTCGACACATCTGGCAAGATCATGAAACCTATGCACGGACAGAATTCAATGTGGGATCATAGTGAAGCCAACATGAGGAGCAAGTGATGATCCACGTTGGAGATTGAGTGATGTTTCGACTTCTGCATTCAAAGGTTAGCACAGGTTGACACCGAAACGTTACACATCAATCCGTTTGCAGTCCTCAAGTGACTTCTTTTTTGGGTACGTCTGTCGCTGTGCCATCGATGCGCCAAAGGACCATGAGTTTGGGCCTTGGCTACATAAGTCGTAGAAAGAAATACCACCCTGTGCGGGCCGCCGTTTATTGAATACAGAAAGAGGATCTCTCATGATAATGCACCGTCGGGAGGGGCTTGATTATGCAAGTCGGTAGTACTTCAGATTCCTGTGATCATATCCGTCTCCGTGATAGCCCAATGTCCCAACTTTTGTCTATTCTATAGAAAATGCGCGTAGGTACAGTGCTACTTCAAGGATCGTTTGGAAGATAAGCGAAAGACGCGAGCAAGACAACGAAACTGAGAAAAAGACTACTAGTACGATTCGGATTCTATGTAAAAGAGGTACAGACACGAAAGACAAAAACAAGAAAGGAAACGATTCCGAGACCGTGTACTACATTGCATTTTGTTGGGGATAGTGGTATGCTGAAGAGATTGTCAGGGGATGGCCCTGGGATGTATCAATTGCGTACGAATATATTGTATGAGGAAGAAAATTGAGGGGATGTCGTGTACTGTAATATCATATAACGATCAAATCATGGTAGAAACATTGCATCATGTCGGCGCTAAGTGAAGAGCACTTATGTTCTCGACTTCGGAGCCGTCTTGCTGAAGAGCTTGGCCTTCTCAATCGCCGCCATACCTACACAGATCGCATCACATCGTCAGTATCCAATTGATCTTCAAAAGACTATGACGGAGAACGTACTCTGCTTGACCAAGTTCTTCTTGTAGTCGACGATGCTGATATCGGCCTTGGTCAAATTCTTGATCGTCTTGTCCGTCACTTCCCAGAGCTCCTCGGCGACTTGACTGATGAGCCTAAAGTCGTGGGACACGATGACGACGCCACCCTCGAATTCCTTGATAGCCCGAGCGAGGGCATCGATCGACTCCATATCCAAGTGATTCGTCGGTTCGTCTGTGATATTTTATGTTGACATGTTGAGCGATTGCGAAGATGATTCAAGGAAAAGAGCTACATACCGAGAAGGAGGATATGAGGTTGTTCCATGGCGAGTTGGGCGAAGACAACACTGAGTTGGGGTCGATGACGTCAGATGTGACGGAAAATGGGAGGAGGGAGAATAAGGAAAAACATACCGATTACGAAGACCGTCCGATAATTGTTTGATAGGCGCTGTCTGATGGGCACCAGACAAACCGAAGCGTCCTAGCTGTGCGCGCCATGCCTAAAGAAAAATTACGAACCCAGTCAGATACCTCCCAACAGAGAAACAAAACGGAAACGCACCATAACATCTTTTTCGGGGAACTTCTGGCTGAACAATGACTGGAAGTATTCGATCGGGCTCTTGTCGTAAGGAAGCTGATCAGCCGAGTGCTGGGAGTACTTGGCCAACTTGAGTGCGGCGTGCTTGGAGATGGTTCCCTCGCAGGGCTGGAGGGCACCCGTGATGAGGTGAAGGAGGGTCGACTTTCCGGTTCCGTTAGCACCCAGGATGGCAATACGTGAGTCCATGCTGAGAAAGGAAAACGCGGAGATGAATGAGAAGATTAAAACGAGAAGTGGGAGAGTAACGTACTCGATACCGAAAGATAGGTTCTTGTATAGGTAATCCTCCTTCTTCCCGGAATAAGAGAAGGCCACACTGTCGAAGGCAATGATAGGTGGCGGAAGCTTGCGAATATCTTCGAAGTTGAATCTGAGGGGGTAGGGAGAGAACGAAATCGGTACTGATGACGCAGATAACAAAGCGACAGGGAAACTTACCGCAAAGGTCGGCCCTGCTCGACCTTCTCAATCAATCCGGCGGCCTCCATTTTGTCGATAATCTTCTGTTTTGATTTGGCTTGCTTGACCAGATTGGCGTAAGTACCAGCTGAGGCGATGAATCTATAGGACGATATTAGAAAAAAATTCTTCAATAGTTGATAGAACATACTTTTTGATATGGGCGATTTCGTCTTGTTGTTTGTGGTACGCCTTCATTTGGTTGACCTCGTTCTCTTCCTTGGTTTTGACGTATGTTGAGTAGTTACCCTTGTAGTACAAGAGTTTCTTCTTCGGTGTAAGGTCCATGATATCGGTACAGACGGAATCCATAAAATCTTGAGAATGAGAAGTGATAACAAGGATGTGGTTGTATGTGGACAGGTAAGCCTCGAGCCAGACGACGGCGCCGAGATCCAAATGATTCGTGGGTTCGTCGAGGAGGAGGAGATGGGGCTTGATGAAGAGTGCACGAGCGAGGGCGACACGCATACGCCAACCACCACTCATGTCTTTCGTCGGCTTCTTCATCATCGCTTGGGTGAAACCAAGACCGTGGAGAATGCTGCCGGCCTTGGCCTCGAAGGTGCTGGGGTCCATTTCTTCGAGTTCTTCATACGCAAGATCGAGGGCGGACTCGTCGACATCGTCAGCGATAGAGAGCTCCTCGATGTAAGCCTCCAGTCGAGCGACCTTGGCTTTGGCAGATGAAACAATGAAATCGACTGCGTTGACGTCTGAGGGCTCGGCCTCGCCACGGACGATGTAGATATCGATGTGTTCTGGAATCTCGATGTCGCGCTCGGCGATGGATTGAAGGAAAGTAGACTATAACGTTGTGATAACTATTAGTTTAGGAGACATGTCAGAAACATACGGCAGAAGGCGCACCTTTCCTGAACCGTTTTCACCCAACAATCCATATCGCTGCCCGTAATTCAGAGCGACCTCTGCACCCTCAATGAGTAGACGACCGTGGAACGAAAGGGTATATTGGTCGATTTTGATATCTCGGCCCTTGACGTCAGAAACAAGAACACCAGCCGCACTCCTACGTTTGGAAGATAAATTTGT
The DNA here is from genome assembly GCA_019904355.1 of Psilocybe tampanensis. Taxonomy (NCBI): domain Eukaryota; kingdom Fungi; phylum Basidiomycota; class Agaricomycetes; order Agaricales; family Agrocybaceae; genus Psilocybe; species Psilocybe tampanensis. Next base: position 24,351 of record JAHXRV010000950.1, on the reverse strand, counting down.
AAGGTTCGATCTAGCTTAGATGACGGATTCGCAGACGCACCTGTCCGTCGCCAAATTGAGCTTGGCCATCGATAAGAGATCCTCCTGGCTGCCGCTCTTGCTGTTCATCCCAGACATGCTGGTCAGTGGTGTGCTCGCACCGTTGACAGAGCCTGCTGGTGTCGAATTGGTGGGCGAGTCATCTCCTGTAACTGTGCTACCTCCAGCAGCAGCATTCTTCTTCGCGGCCTTCTCAGCGAGACGCTTTTGTTTTGAAGCAGAGGGAGCCATGGTGGTGGAGGAATGAAAGTCTGAAAATGATAAAAACAAAACAAATCGATGACTTGACCGGCCCAAAATTTCGATAAGATCGGTCGGACTTACAAATCAGGTGGCTGTGCATCTATTTAAAGACCGCACGCCCACTTCTCCTCTCCTCTCCTCGTCGGCCTCTGGTTTTCGAACGATGAACAATTTATTTTGTTGTTGTGTCTATATCCAATTTCCCTTGCCATACGTTTCGAGAAAACCACCTCCTGAGGCCTGAATGCTCCTCCTCTGGCAATCGCTCATGACACTTTTCCAGTTCATCTGTCTTGCGTCTGTCTTTCTGCTGTCATTCTTGGTGGTGGCCTCGGTTATCCTCAAGGTTGCCTCATTAGCAAATATTTGCAACACCGCGACCGTGCTGAACGTTCTTACTTCTCCGCTGGTGTCGTGGATGAGTATGACTTACTGGAGCGTCGTGCGTGATTTATAATGCACCGTCATTCCCTCTTTCGGACATTGTTCTGGGCAAAAGGAACTTCACTGGACGGAGACAGGATAAAAAGGTATGTGCACCAGAGTGAGGGAAAGGCAAAGACGGATCTATGTCGCGCACAGGTGCACCACCGAATGTGGCGGTCATTACTGGTCATCATTCCGGGTTTCCATTCTCCAACCAATCCGGTGAGTAATATAGCAAGCTAATATATGTTACTAACATGCTTCGTCCTACCACATCCTGGATCACTTCCATCTCTTTTGAAGTTTAAAATTTTTTTAAGCAACTCACCAAAGCGACACTCGAGCAGTTGTGTCGACTCCTGTCGACTCCTCCAGGCTTCTTCGCCGCATTGATTCCTGTTGATTCCCATAACAAACATAGTGCGCACCCGGACTCTGGAACATCATCTTCTCTACAGTCTAGACTTTTGCTATGTACTACAAGGTATGTCGGGTTGCCAATGGACTTTCGACGATAAATTAAAAACCAAAAGCAGATCTGCAGTGTTCAAACACCACGTCGACAACCGAGGTCGCCACGCCGGCGGCCTGCTTCTCAAATTTCTGTGTCAGTCGCGTTCCAGCCTAATGTGCAATTACACTCTGGTCCGGCCTGTGCACCCCATCTCGATCTCCATTGGTATTCAGATTGTGACTTCGATCATGGGCGTAGTCTACTAGCTCAAAAGTTCGCCCCGCCAGATAGCTTAGGTTTAGGCTGGCTTTAGGTATTAGAAGGCGCCCCGAACAGTCCGAACACGACGAGGTCTAAACCTCGCGAATTAGTAGGACCGTAATTAACATCCAATTACACCCAGTACGTGTATACCCATTATGTTGAGATGCGCTCAAGACTAAGGCTTCTGCGACTCCGATCGCCATGTTCGTGTCACCTGTTTCGTTATATGTATTCTCATTTCGAAGAACAGCACGCCCGGACGCTTCGAATCAACCTTCTCTCGCCCACTGTATCCCCAATCCTCTGCGCGCCTATCACAAACGAGAACGTTTAAACACATGGCAAGCAACGAACGAAAGTAGAGGACCCTGCACAAATCATCGCCACTGCAGGGTCCTCATCGTCATCCTCGACACGGACGTTATCAATCGAAATGCACATCCTCACGATACCAACTCTAAACTTATACCACCGGCACCCCACGCTCTGTCACGTCAACGGTCAGATATGTGTTGTCTGCCAGTGTAATGATGATGATGATCTCCTCGAGAAGATGTGTATATTCTATGGCACCGTGGGCGTGCGTGCCATTGACAGCGAGCGTGCGTGTGTACACTTCAAATTAGGAATATGTATATCAAAATTTGACGGTTGAGAGGATTCTTCTTGACGTTTCTATATTTCTAATACCGTCAATCCGGGATATTGACAGTATACACAGCTCTAAGTCGGCCAAATGAGTCGATTACAATGGTTCATTCACAACACTGTTGCTGTGTCCCGCTCCCACTCCACTGTGCGACAAGTCCGGGACAGCCAGTGTATGTCTCATCGCAAGCAGAGGAGAGTTATATTTACTTCGAAAATCTACTGATCATCAAAGTACCGCAATGGAGCGGAGGGTGCCAACTATACCCAGATTTTACTCGGTGGAAAGGTTTCGTGGGCGTCGTATTGCCGTTTCGGCAAGGTGAGCGGCGACTGTCAAAGTTGGAGCTCCGATACGGACTTGACAATTTGGATCGCGTAGCTCTTGCCACATCATCTCACCGTTTTTCTTTTCTCCAGTTCTCAGGCTGATGGATCCTTGTTTAGCGGCAGTGCCCAAATACGTACCGGGAACAATGCCGCAGTGTCCCACTGGTCCCGAATCGACCAATGCCTACGAGCTCGGCGATGGTGTTGTCGTCACAAGTCTAAATTCTCCTCAATACCACTACCATGCTATGTGAATGGTTTCGGAAGGCTTCGGCAAGGAAATGGGAATTGCTCCATGACACAACCATGATCCTTTCGGAATTGTCTCTTTTTGTTCACAATCGATAACACCAGCCAGAGCTTTCAGCTGAATCCAAAACACTACGACGGACGTCAAAGGTATAGGAGGCTTGAGTGGTACCGCATAGTAATTTCACACCTCGATCACGGGCTTTATCAACTTTCATTCCTGTCTAAAGACGCGTAGGAAACGGGACTCTGTATAGAATACATGGCCGCAAAACGTTCTACTCGCTTTCAAATTCCTGCCATTGACCAACTTCACTCATCAAATGCCTCATCTTCTCTATCCGAGAACTCCGCACTATAATCCGAGTTGTCGGGGTCATCGTTCGCTGCCCTCTGTTCGGCGGTCAGACCAGGTGGGCGAATCGTGCCAGTTCCGTCTTTGTAGATGTGGCAACGACGAGCAGAATAACGATTGTATCGGACTGTAACGTGCAATTTGGGGTCATCTGCGGTGGTGTGCCACCACGTTCCGCCACTATAATGCAAAGTTTCTGTGAGTCCTAATGGCGGGAAAGCGAGCGTTGTGAACCGCAGCTGCTTACCGGTAGACGTTGACCTGATCGCATTTGGTCTCCTTGAGGACCTGGGTGGCGTCTCGGAACTTCAAGCAGACAGCGTCGATTTCTTTCCGCTCTGCTGCACTGACTGGGTTGTTGTAGTCGACTTGTAATCCTGGGTAAACCATTGGAGATGTCTGTTCAATTTGGTGGTTTGTACTGGGGAACTATTGACGATATCATGCCCAGATTTATAGTGTGAAGAATATCGAAGAGTGAGAACACTGGTGAGAAGTCGGAACGTAGAACTACATAGTACCGTGCTGTTATCGGAGGAGATGGAGACCGACATTCATCGACATCCATTCTTTGGATTGCGACGGGGATCAGCAAGTTTTCGCAAAGATAGCAGGTGAAATGAATAAGACATAAGTACCACGCAAATAGTAGCATGGTTCTAGGGCGGCACGCCTCGGCAACATGAACCACATTTCGAAGCTATTTTGAAGCCGGCTTCGACTCAAGCCCCCATAAACACGATTGGTGTGTGTAGACGATACAAAGCATAATAATCTTAGCTTCAACATCCATCCTGTCGAGGCGTACTACTGCGTGCGCAGAACTGGCCAACCATGGCCAGTGAGAACGGTCGATTCGGCAAATGCCGTATCTGGACCGTCGGAGACTGTCGGTTCCGACTCCCGACGGGCCGACTCCCCAGAACCGCGACAAGGACACTCGTTTTCTTCCTGACTCCAACGTCTCGATCAAGTTTCGACATGAAAAACTCTGGAATAACTTATCCTCCGTTTTCTTCTCCATGTTCAGCGCTTCGATTTTTCCACTGTCCTCACACCCCATCGTTCAGGTACTTGCTCACCAATTCAGGATCTAGATAGATAATTAAATGACATGAACAGGCCAGCCGACTTGCAGGCGACCCCAACAAGTATTCTGGGACTGTTTTCCTTTGAAAGCTTCGCACAAGGAAATCACAAACCGTTCTCATAACATCTGTAAGATCTGAACAGGTGGAGGCCCACTTTTCCTCAGCCTGTTCATAATCAGGATACAAGTCGCAACGTTTCTCGGTGCGTATTTTTTTAGACAAACATTGTTCACATGTTCACATGACTGCAAAATAAAATGGTCGAACGAGAACCCAACTTTATGTCATCTTCACCTCCCGCCATGTCACTACCAATCGCTCTTGGAGTGACCTCTGTCTTCCTCGCTATCATCCACCGCGCACTGACAACATGGCGAAACCAAAACCGCGTCGGTAAACCACCAGTGATCTCGTATTTCGTTCCTTGGTTCGGCTCCCTCTTTTCAATCGCCATAAATCCGGACCAGTTCTTTGAGCGGTCAGGGAAGGCTGTCCGCAACGGTATCTTCGGGGCCACTGTAGGGGGAAACACTCGATACTATGTGACTGACGCGGCGGTAAGCTCGAATACTTGACCTTCTGAAGTTCACCTCTGATTGACACCATTGAAAAGTTGATTCGTGAGGTTTACAGAAACACTCGGGTGAGTATTCGATTTTATAGAAAGGATTTTACCTTACTGTGAATACAGGCTTTCGAGTTCAGCCCAATTCGTTTGGAATACTCGGTGGCCATCTTCGGCATGTCACATAAATCGGTCTACATGCCATACATGAAAGAGGACCTTTTCGAGTACCACCACCGGCTCATGTCTCCGACGTCACTAGGACCATTGGTAGAGTCATACATGGAACGAACGATACGCGTGCTATCATCCTTCAGCCCTTCAGAGACGATGTCGCTCATCAAGCTCCTCCATCCTCAAATGTACGACTCGGCCGCGCTCGCGTTCATGGGCACTACATTCCCCACCACTGCCTCCTACCCCCATTTCCTCGCGTTTGATGACGCATTTCCGATTCTCGCCGCAGGATTCATGCCTAACTTTATCACGAAACCCGCGAAAAGCGTACGCTCAGGACTTAACGACGTAATATACGATTGGCTGCAGGAGCACTGGGACGCGACAACGGACGGAAGGGACGAAACTGCGAGCGAGTTGGTGAAGAAGCTGGTGGATGATTCACGATCTGCGGGATACCACGACCGCGACGTGGCTGCGTTGCTCCTGACGGATCTTTGGGCGCTCCAGGCCAACTCGACGTGGGCCTGCTTCTGGGTCGTAGCGCTGATGCTCCAACAGCCCTCCGGATTGCGCCCACTCTACGACGAGATCTCCTCAGCATTGAAAATACACCAAGGGGCAAATCCACTTTCTGAAACGAGTTTGGCCAAGTTCATCACTTCTACGCCATTTCCTCTCTTGACATCAACGATCACGGAGACCCTTCGGTTCACCACCTCGTCATCGTCTATTCGCCGTGTCGCCGACGACGTAGAAAACGTGGTTCTGGGTGGTTACACCCTCGATAAAGGCGACGAGCTCGTTTGTGTCACACGGACCCTCCATCAGAGTGCTGATATATACGAGGATGCCACATCATTCGTTCCCGATAGATTCCTCGGTGATTCTAAAGAAAAAACGGGCCGTTTCTGGAATCCTTTTGGTGGTGGTGTCAGCATGTGCGAGGGCCGGTGAGAGATGTATTTCATTCTGAACGTCCATAGTACCGTCTGATGCTATTTTCGATAGGCATTTCGCTATGCAAGAAATTCGGATGTTTGTGGCCTGCCTTTTGATCTTCTTTGACATCAGTCTTGCCGAATCATCAATGTCCTCTGATCTCGCGATGGATATGTCCCGCGTCGGACTCGGTGTCCTTCATCCAAAAGGTGATTTAAAGGTCATCGTAAAGAAGAACAAAATCATGCCCAGCCCCGTCCCTTCGTTGAAGGACCAGTAAATAGGTATAATTCACACCGCGAAATGAGACTGATAGTTATTGACGACTCGATGGGTTTAGCTTAAAATACACAAGCTACCGGCTGCTGTAGCCTGTCATCCATGACAAAATTAGTGTCCCCCTCCAAGTCGGCCTTCAGGGAGCGCACATATAGCAAGGATATATATATCAGGTGTATCCTAATCATGCGTGCTATATGAAAACTTCTGTGTACTATCAAACGGAGCGTACACGAATACATGGAATGGAATGATGAACCTTCCTGTTGTGATGTTGTGCAACCGGCGTCTAAATCAGCTCCGAACGTTCTGTCGTACAGTCAAATATATTATCCTCTGCGTAACTTCGTTGACTGATTGGCTCCTAGGATAATATCTCGTTTACTATGCTACACTGGACGCTGCAAGACGTGATATTTTAAAAACTTGTGCCTCCCGCCCCGTCCACCTTTGGCTCGATGCCCACCGGACTTCGGTAGCTATTTTTTGCGTAGTACCCCGGAGAATCTACTAGCTGGGATTCGCATAATTTTTCAAACCAGTGTTCAAGTCCCTAAATTTGGATTCATCATATCGAAGCAACAAGTGAAACAAGGGCCAATGAGTCGACCGACTCGGACGCTCAGCCAGTGGTGGTTCTTTAAAAACCAAGAGAGCTCGTCAGCGTGTACCCCTCAACGCAACATGTCTTCAATCCAGCCAACCTTACCCACAACTATCGACCTCAAACCTACCTTCGGCTGGGGTTTCATTGGCGTTCTTTTTGCTTCGGTGTACGTATGTTTTCCCTCGTGTTTCTTTTTTTTTTTTTTGGCAATCGCTTGATTATCGAAATTCACGAAAATGTTCATCTAATATCTATCAGATTTTATGGGATCACGATGGTGCAAACGTTATTCTATGTGAGCCTGTATCAGTCGCCACGGTCTCATTTGATTGATTATCAGGGAATTGTAGTATCAAACCTACCCGAACGACCGGAAATCTCTGAAAATCTTGGTAAGTGGATATCAACGTCATGATCGACTCCGACTCTCACTCACCGACGTACCAGGTATTTGGCATATGGTAAATGATACCCAATATCACATCTCTTTGTTCAATATCAACCTTCAAAATGTCAGGATCCTCGACACGCTCTCTCTCATTATGGTATCGCATGGGACGTACAATTGGCTGGTTATCGACTTTGCCAATCCGTTTGCTCTGAACGACGTTCTTTGGTTAATCATTTTATATTTAACTTCTGAATGAATGAGTGCTGAAGACAACGTCGAACTTTAGGTCTATTTTTGTTCGTATACTGTTCCAGTAATTCCCTCGTCTCTGACGGCTAATTGCTCTTCTAAATCAATATAGGCAGAACCACTCTGCGCGGTATGTCGTCGAAGTTTCTTCTCCGGGTCTGGACATTAAATTTACTACCTGTTACAGGCCACAATCGCTCTATGCGTCCATTGGTCCGTGAACCATTTTCGTCCACATATATTGATATCAACAATACTAAATGTTCGTTTTCTTAAAACAGGTCGATGGCGTATAGGATCTACGTTTGTACGTATACCTCCTGTTCACCGTTTATTCTACGACGGGACTCATTTCTACAATGATCGCGGCAGTTGAACCGAAGCTGATTTTCCTGGTCATTCCCATTGTGAGTCGTCCGGCATTTGACATAACTTGAAATAGGCTTACAGTGTGGTACTTACATACAGCTAGTGATATCGCTCGTCCCATTCAGTGCGTCGTTGATCAAGTCAGAAGTAAATAAATAAAAAAGAGACTAAGAAGAAACTTTCATCCACGACAGGTGTTGGAATAGTCGCAGTTGTCTTGGGGTAAATCTCCATAATTTCTCGCTGGACAATTAACTGACCAACGGACTGTCGTTGATAATACATAGTCTAACTACACCAGGAGGGTTTGGAGCAGTCAATGTTAAGCTTCATGTACGTACTCCTCGAGATATTTCTCCCTTTTTCAATGTCGCCGTCACCTACTGACTTTACATTTATCAACAGGGGATCACTATCGTCGCAATCGTTTTCACTGCATCTCTGGATATCGTGATTGCTACCACCTTTGTCGTGCTGATCCGTCGGCGTACGAGCAATCATACCTACCTTCAGAGGTACGAGTCAGTTTTTTTTTGCGTGCGTCACTGAGGTGTTGGGCTTACGTTCATGACAGGACAGACAAGATGATATCCACGTTAACGATGTACCTCTTGACAAATAATTTGCTCACAAGGTACAGTCATCGTCACTATACGGATCCTGATATAATGCCCTAAAATTTTGATTGTTTACCAGTATGATCACCACGACGTTACTCATTACTGTAAGCCATGAAACCTCTCCAGCACTCTGGGTCAAACATTGACGTATCTGTACCTTTGTTCTTTGCTGCGCCGAAAGAGCTTGTCTATGAAGCTTTCAATGTGATAATATCCAAAGGTACAGTATCTTTAACACGATTTTGCCTTGCCAGTGGGCAAAGGGGTGTTCGGTTATTAACGTTGTAGTACGCAGTCTACACCAACACATTTTTGTCACAGTACGTCTCATATCCTCTGACATCTTGAAATGCCGCTCACATTGGCGCTGCTCCAGACTCAACGCACGAGAGTCCATACGAGGAAGGGGGACGATTAGTACCCAGGTTTCCACGAACGTCCAAGAGAAGATGGAACCGATTGCATTCGACATCGGTCCACGTTCTGGCTATCAGCAGAACACAGCGGTCCTAAACACGCCCAACGCAACGATAGTAAGTAATTTCACAGTTCTCGAGTTAGTAGCATTAGTTAGTAAAGCTTCTTCCGCATCCAGTGTTCAGTGTATGATCATGAAGGCGAGGGGGAACAAGCCTCTGGAGAGAGCAGCATTTTAGGAGATAAAAAGGTTCGCCAGTTCCATCTTGTTCGGTTGTTCGGTTGCAAGAATGTCTCATTTTTTTTCCACTTAAATTGTCAAACTTACAGAAAGTTGACGAGTTAGGGTCAAAATGTTAAAATAGAGAGTTCATTTCCTACGATGGTGGTTTGTCTTTCCTCACACCGCGCCACGACTCGGAAGATCCGGAATCTTCATCTGGCAATATTAGGTAGTAAATAAATAATTCAGCGGATATTGTTATTACAGAATGTGTCGCAGAAACCCAGAATAGCTACGACGTTCTTGAGAGCAGTTCACACAGATTTCAGTCTTCGCACCGTCACGGGCTATAGCCTATATCTGAGCCCGACCATTTTCTAATCCACCAACAATCCACCTGAACATGACCACCATCCCATTCTTCCCATATCGTCTCTTCTTCCTCTACATCGAGCCCATCTCTGCTCTTGCTGGGGCCTATTACGCCGCACTGAGACAGAATGACTATCTCAACGACCTCTCTTTTGGTCTCCAATCCCCAATCCCCACCCAAGGCCTTCCCACGCAAACACGCATGGCACTCACGCAACTAGCCAACCTCTATCTCCTATTCGCGTTCAACGAGCACTTCGTGCTTTCCTCCACGTCGTCTATGCGAGTATGGAGGAGACTGTTAACTGGTCTACTCATCGCTGATTTTGGGCATTTGGTTTCGATGATCCCCTTGGGGAGTGGCGTATTTTGGAGGGTATGGGATTGGAATGCGATGATTTGGGGAAGTGTTGGGTTCGTGTACATCGGAGCGGCGATGAGGATGTCGTTCCTGGCAGGATTGGGGATGAAAATTGACGAAGTTGAACAACTTGGAGTAGAAGAGGATGGTGGAAAGATGAGGATCATGTGAAGGCAGAAAGGTGAGTCGAATATGTCATTTTTTCAGTGAGATTAGACTACAATGTTTTCAACACCAATCCTGCATACCGTTATGACTGTAGACTTTCAATTTGAACGGTCGTTCGACAGCTTCAAGTTGAAAATTGGCTTGAAATCTAATCTAATCTGTTCCATTTTGATAGATTACGGTGGCCGGACCGCCCGGATCAAAGCATTGGCCACATGCCGGCCCCAAGTCAACAAGCGCCTGGTTTTTCCAAAGTTTTCCAACTGTCCAGTTCATGTTGAGCTCACGCCCTAAGTTCCGTTTGGTCCATTAGATAAAGATCACTTTTGTATCCCAAATACCCACTAAATATACTAAGATATTTCCACCCAGAGTTCACCGTGAACATTCTCAAGCCAATACCCGCACGCCTTCACCCTCGATATACCCCGTGAGCATCCCGCGCGTCAGCCCCTCGTATCCACTGATAACAGAGAGAGACCCGTACTCGTAAATAAAACTCACACAATTTTCCTCTAGATAACAGGCATCCTCCTCCGGTTCGTATAACGTGAGTGTCTTGGGTTGCACGAAGCGCATAAACCACGCCATGGGAATCGCAAAGAAACTTGAGTGTATCGCAAATTCCTCGAGGTGCGGAAGAAGGGGTTGACGATCAAGCATGGGTGCTTCATCCCCATCCCCAATTTCCGCATCTCCGCTGCAGTGCGCCGGGACGTCCAACGTGTGAATATCGAGCTCGCGGTCGATGGCAGGCATCGACGACGAATTGGATATCCGCAGCGTCACGTCCTTCACTGACTCGCGCATCGCTCCCAACGCCTTTCCCACATCACTGAACCACACATCCTTGCCTTGCATAACGAATTTGATGATGTTGCAGGACGATGCTCGAACGAAATCCGCGATACGCTTCCCCGGCCCTGGTGCCATCCCAAATTCCTGTGCGAACGCCGGAGGAGAGAACACGGAACCACTGTCCTCCTCTTCCCACACAGTCTCCAAATGTTCCAAGGCTGGCATGCGCAAGAACGAAAGGAAGAGTGCTGGGCAATGCATCGACATCAACTTGAACGTCTTCGTTTTCCCCATCGTCAGCCGGCCACCGGAGAAGGGAAAGAGACGAGGGGGATACGGAGATCTATTGAGCGTAATCTCGCAAACTTCCAGTGTGGCCGAGCACGCGTTGAGTATATCGAGGTAGTCCGAGGCGTCAGAGTATTTAGCGTTGATTGAGAGATATGTCAATTGATTCCATGGGACCGCGATACTCGCGATGTCCACCGACCTAACCTCCATGGTGAGCCGGCGTAGTCGAGGGAGGTCGAGCATCCACACTTCTTCCACATCACTATCGTCACTCTGCCCGTCAGCCGAACGCACGACAACTTCCTCCAGACTCGGGAAGAAGAATCCGGAGTCCCGACGCATCATGACCCGAAGCACGCCGGGCACAGTCTCCAACGACCTCCACCTGCTCTTATCCGGTAACTGCTCGACGTCGCACCGTCCAACCTCGAACACCTCCGCCGGGAGGTCGTGACTAATTTCAATGTTCAGAAGGTGCGGCCGGGCCAAGGTAAAGTTGTCCAAAATACAGTCAAGGTTCCGCACGCGCACCTGATCAAAGTCGCTGTCGTAGTCGAGGAGGATGCCGATTGTTGTCCAGAGTGAAGGGTGCCTGGCAGCGTAGAGCCAGGATTGACAGACCAGTTGATACCTGCCGAGCTCCTCCGCTTCTCCAGCGTTGAAGCTAAAAATGCGGGTCCAGATATCATCGGTGATCCTTCTCACAGCGGAGAGGACGCTTTGGTATCTTCTCTTCGTATCCTGTAAGTTTCGTCGCGCCTTACGAGCTTCCTCCCTTGAGGCGAAGAAGAGTGTCCCACTTCCATACGTCCTGGCGATGTCACTATCAATTCTATCGATAGTTCGGCGTATATATGTTGCGGTGAAGTGCTGGGGGACGGCGTTAGTGGTGAGAAGAGTGGGGAGGTCGGGCTCGACGTCCTGAATCTGAGTTGAGACTGAGAACAACATGGTTCTACGTGAACAGAGAGAGGAAGAAAAATGACGGCCCCCAACACGAACCATGGCGATTATATACCTTTTGGTCAACAATGAGAGCAAAAAAATTCCCAGGTTACTGGGTGCCACAATGACGATATGTCATGGGCCACATTCCATTCCGGCATTCTATTCCATCCCATCTGCTCTATTGAAATATATCTTCCATTGTCCTGGCTCGCTCTTCACGCGGGCCATTGTTACGGATTTACAGGACAACCCCACCCTGCGGTCCACACCAATAATTGTGTCGAGCGATCATTCCTGGGAGTGTCATGTATCTCCTCAGGCTGAGGTCCAGTAGACGCGTAGTCTTGGCGCAAAGTGACATTCCGTTCTTATTTCCTTAAGTGGAAAAAAACATGGCTCAACAAGTCTTCTGCAGTTCTTTGTCCAACTGCACCATTGTTACAGGCAATGGTGACGGGAAATCCATCAATTATAGACACAGATTCTATAACCGCATTTCGATTGCCGCAAGGTTTTCAGCCGACTCGAAGAGAAAGGAAATATTTGCCTAATTTAGGTTACGAGTCGCGACATGCCACCTTCGCAACACGTGATCTAACCGCTGTGCGATGTTCCGTCCAAGTTCCATCTGACCTTGCAACAGTTCATTTTGAAAACAAACGTGGATAATATCATACTCAATCGAATATCTGATATTTATCAACTATCCGAAACTTAACTGTGGGTATCACGCACCGAAAGTGAATCAGAACTTCGCCTCCTCCGAATCGTCGTCTCCGTTCCAACCGTCTCTTGGGAAAGTGCCAGCCTCGTATAAAATATTCCATACTCCGTTGACATTGTTCTGGAGGATGGGTATGAGTACACACTTCCAGTGGCACCGGTGGAAAGGTCAAAGGTCGATGCCAGGTCCAACGCCGCGGTGTTCATTGCCGCATTTTGGTGTTCTAGGTTGACTGTCGTACTCTGAGGTATAGACGTCGGCGGCATGGCAGCGCGAAGTACATAAGTGGCCAGTGTGCGGATGATGTCTGAGAAGTCTTTGTTCTGATTCTCAGGCGGGACTTGGGTATCCAGAGACGATGTAAGCGTCTAAATAGAAGATCGAATATCAATAACTGCCATGGCCCCGTAAACTGAAATTTGAAACATACATGATACAACGGTTCCGCATCCTCCGCTCGCATGGTCCTTCGGATAGCGCTGACTATCCAGTTCAGCCTCTTTCTGTCTTCACCATCGTTTTGTCTGTCGGTCTTTCTCTTTCTAAGCCCGGGGTCAGTCATGATCTCCGTCCACTCGGAGCAGGAAAAGGATCGTTGGGGCTGCCGGCAGATCACCTCCTCGATGCTCCTTTTGGCTGTATCGAGCATACGCCTTATTCCCCCATCCCAGATTGATGGCTCCCCCAGCTTCTCATATGCTTCCTCGGCGGAGAAGAGGAGATGTAGCGCTTTGGACGGCGTGATCGTACGTTGGAAATCCTTGAGGATTGCGTTGTGAAACTCCTCTGGAAGGATTCCAAGTTCCTGAGTACACCAGCCTGGACCAAAGCAAGCAACTAAGGCCTGTCGCGCAGCGCGTTCCAGGAGCTTGTCCCTGATGCCCGGTTCACATGAAAAGTATAGGATGCGCGGCGCGTTACCTGAACATTGAATGCAGTTACATCCACCGCTACCTTTTTTTGACCGTTCTTTTGAAATATGCAAATTTGCATGATCTTCCAGAGTACCGAAGAAGGATGTATGCAGCATATCAGAGATCATATGGGCCACTATCAGGTCCGTCAGCGACGGAATGCGCAGGAAGATTCCCGCTCTGTATATGGAGAACGCGGTGTCCCTTTCCATCGAGAATCGTCCATTACGTGTTTGGAGCTGCCCGGTGTAAAGAAAGCGCAGGATGTACTCGACCGTAGGAGGATCAAAAGGGGGTGAAGGCAGGGGTATAATATTGAGATCAGAAGTGTTCCCAGTTTCTCGATTCTGAATAGAAGATATGACGAGTTAGTTTCTTACCCAGACGGGTCGCCACTCACCCACAATACATCGCGGAAATCCGCCGATCTGGCCGTAACGACCCATCGATGGCAAGGGAACACAGCAACGATCTTGTCCTTTCCCCCATCCTTGCCATGCGTGAATGGTACTACAATCTGCATGTCGGTGTACAACCGATGGCGTCGCATGTAATCCAAGTCTTTTCGAAGGTGTGTGAACCTCTCCTTGTCCACATTAACCAGTGGGTTCCCAACAGCTTCTGGTTTCGATCTTGAGTCAATCGGATCGCTAGCGCTGGGGCAGATAGAAAAGGCCGTGTCGTCCGTGGCACGTCCGTGGCAAGCCAAACAAAAGCCAAAATGACCTTCCACGGACCTTCACGGACTTGCACGGACCTGCACAGATCTTCACGTACCCAAGAATAAGTAACAAGACCATAATCCGCCCGCCCGAACGGATCTGACTTGGATTCTGCTTGGGGACGTTGAATTGCGGCTCTGTAATGTCGGTTTTCGCTGGAATCACAGCCAGAGGTGATGCCATACTCTGCCGAGCACCTAAATAGACGTAAATATGAGGTCTATACTCGGTTTTGTGATTGGAATTATATGACACTTCAGAAATGTATTTAATAAACAGTTTCTAGTGAGCTTTATCGGTGTCTAGGGTCTACCTGAGCTGTTATCAAGGCCGAATGTATGCCATTGCACTTTGTGGGCAGTTGTGACAAGGATTCCCGGGCAAAGAACAGCGTCACAATATGTGACAATCCGATATTCAGCGGCGCACCGCCACAACGTTTGGAAAGCGTCGCGGCTCGGTGTGTATCCTGACTATCCTCGCCAGTATCACACTTGCGTAGCATGCACTCCATACTCAAATGGTCATGGCTATTGGATTAGCTGACTCCAAAGCCTCCTGAAGGCACAGGTTAAGTTCAAATGATGATTCATGAAATGTGAATGTGAATGTTGTGTGAATGTCAAGTAACAACTTTGGGATGGTCAATTTGAGCGAGACTGAGCTTCGAGGACAGTAAATGAGAGTGTCTGTTATTCACCACGGACTTGCACGGACTTGCACGGACTGAAGCGTATTTTTCAGACTTAGCACGGACCCACCACAGACCCGCCACGGACCTGCCACGGACCTGCACGGACTCGGTTTTTTGAACGAAATTAACGTTGATTTGCACGGACGTGCACGGACTTCGCACAGACCCAGCACGGATGACCTCGCAAATGCCACAGATGTGCCACGGACCAGCACGGACCACTAGAAAATTTTCACAGACCTCTGAGATTATTGCACGGACGCGGTTAGTTGATGATACTCGTACATATAATGCCAAGCAAGTCGTGACTTTGTCTTGAATTGGAAATTTGAACACCGCATAAGGTGATCGTCGTTAATCCCAAGTCAATCCCATATTGTTTTGTGTAAAGAGGATTTGGAATATTGGAAATACAGTGCATTGCCTTCAAGTTGCCCTGCAATTTATTATTTATCTTTCAGAGTAGGCGGACGAATGGTAGAGTATATAAACGATAGCGGCCAAAGTCTTTATCATGGATGGAGATCGTGGCATGATCATTTCTTTTATGCTTCTCTCAATTTACTCAATTTGAAGCGTTAAATAAGGACTTCGCCCAGCACCTGATCAAATCTATGCGTACTGTAAATCGGAATATAGCATCGATCAGTCAAGCCCCAAATCCAAGGTCGAAAAAACAACCCAACAGACTGGGATTCCTGATTCCTATATCCCTATTTGCGATGCCTCTCAATTGAACCGTTTGACACGGACAATGTGAGAAGCGATTGATGTTGACAGAGAATGCTTATCTCACCTGGAGGACGACATGTTCGAACGGACAGAGTTCCGTACGAAGGCATGTATAGTGAATGGTATAATTATTATGTATACAATCGGGAGAGCGAGAGCGAGTCAAATCATCAGATAAGACTCCTTTTCTCTTTTACATTCAAATTGGGGCTAATTTAATTAACAGAGCGAGGACCTAACTACATAGAGATCTTCGAGGAGCCCACAGGCACCGACATCTCACCTGCCGAACGGGTTTCTCCTTCACAGGTCCCTCACACGAGACCAACTTCTCAAATAGTTGGCGCAAAGCGTCCTGTGGCGGGTACAGCAGGTAGGAGGGCGAAGAGGGGCGAAGAGGGGCCAAATAAAGGGTGACCGGTGAGGGACGTTTTCCTAAGGTCCATAATGTGTATTCATGTGTTGGTATTTAAATATACTGTTGAATCGGGAAAGAATCTCAAACATAGAGCGAAAAACAAGTGAAATATCCCTACTATACTAGCTAATGATCCCTAGGACACCAACACATTTACTAAACTATCACGGACTCACCACGGACGCACCACGGACCCCAATGGACCTTGCACGGACCTTGCACAGCAGCAGTGGCCACATGCACGGACGCTGAGAGGCCTCGCACGGACGCTGAGGGGCTGCCACGGACGTGCCACGGACGCCACGGCCTTTTTCCTGTGCCCCTAGCGCTGAACTGCGGACCGACTAAATTCCGTCGTTCATCTTTGGACAAAATGAGCCTGAATGGTTTGATGTTTTTGGGTTCAATGACCGGGAACACCTCGAGGTACCGGAGAAGGTTTGTCGCGCCTCGTACTGGCAGTGACGGAAAAAACCTGTCGTAAGACTCTGTGGTGGCTCTTGCATATATCATAGCTATGGTATCGGGTCATGCACTGCGTACGAGCGCACCATGAAACTTCAACTCACCACCATTGAGATCGGTGTCTCCTTCCGCAACACTCTCACTTTTGCTCCTTTCAGCTGCAACTGCCTCCCATGCGACTGCGGTAATCCCGTTCGGTGCCTGGGCAAACTGACGCTGGATATCGTTCTTCCACAACTCCGTAGCTTGATCGAGGGATATAGTGAGTAGATCCTTTGAAGCTGATGGGTCATGACGTTCAAACTTGGAGTCCCAACGGATGGTCCGGCCTGATTACATCCTATTATTCAAACCAGTTTTCTCACAGATAATGAGGGCGTCGACGTACCCCCGAACATTGGAGTATCAGTGTAGGTACTAGGAAGCGGTACTGCTTGTACTGGTGGCAAGGTTCAGGATGGTTTCCGCAACGGGCATACTTGTAATAGGGATTTCAAACACAGGTCAGGGGAACGTTCCCACAGAACGACTTATTTTAAGCCAGAGTATTTGTGCACCTACCTCTATACATGGGATCTGAGACCAAGTGAAAGAGATTTCCGAAGCCCGACAAATTTGAGCGCTAATGCTTGAGGTTGAGCGCTTTGAGCTTGGAATTTGAATTACAAGAACATTCGACGATGGCTAGACTTGGCTAGAAGACTAAGAGAATCAACCAAATCACAGATCACGTTACTCGTCCGGAAACAACCGGATTCGGGAAAGGGGCGAGCACGGATGAATTCCCTCTTGTTTGGCAAGTATGGGTAACTCAAACAGTTGTTCCAGGACTGTGACAGCGTTTCGCATCTTTCAAATTCAGCCGCCCTACTTGTTCGAGGCCGCTAGAGCGCTCCTGGAGGACATGATTGGGACTAAGATCTTGGTTCCACCCTACCCTATATGTCCCCGCCGTATACTGTAGTCTGTGCTCTGTTCACCAGAAATTGACATCCCTCGGCGCGACGGAATGCCACTCGAGCTTGAGCTTGAGCGCTTGAGATTGAATATTGAGCTCTAGCACATCATTAAGAGTGGGTCTCAAATTTTTTAATGCTGTCATCGCATTGCACGCGTTCCAGGATACGGGACTCTGTATCGAATATATGGCCGCTAAACGTTCTACTCGCATTCACTCTTCCGCGGTTGATTAAACTCCCTCTCCCTCGACTCCCTCAACTTCTTCTTCCTCTTCTCTATCGGAGAACTCCGCAGTCCAGTCTGAGTTATTGGGGTCATCATTCGCTGCCTTCTGCTCCGCAGTTAGGCCAGGAGGACGAATTGTACCAGTCCCGTCTTTGTAGATGTGGCATCGACGGGCAGAATAGCGATTGTATCGAGTTGTAACATGGAGTTTAGGGTCATCTGCTGTGGTGTGCCACCACGTTCCGCCACTATAATGCAAAGTTCTTGTGGGTCCTAATTCGGGAAAACATTGCTGTGAACCGCAGGTGCTTACCGGTAGACGTTGACCTGGTCGCATTTAGTCTCCCTGAGGACCTGGGTATTGTCGCGGAATATCAAGCATACGGCATCGATTTCCTTCCTCTCTGTTGCGCTGACAGGGTTGTTGTAGTCGACTTGTAATCCTGGGTAAACCATTGGTGATGTGTATTCTACTTTCCAGTGGTGGTTTGGACTGGGGGAGTACTTATGGGTGGTTTCGTGGTCATATTTATACTTGTAGGTTGAATATATTATATCGGTCGGTGGCATAGAACTACACAGTACCGTAATTCTCTCGGAGGAGGTGGAGGCCGATGCTCATCCATTCTTTGGATTGCGACGGGGATCATTGAGTTTGCGTGAAAGTACATAGCAGGTAAAATGAATGAGACATAGGGCCCAGGCAAGGTTTTGAGATTTGAAGCTTAAGCCCCAGATCGAACCTGGCTACGATCCAAGCAGCACGGCACGGTCGTGTATCCCCACCTCGATGACGAAAATTGGTGTCTGGGAACGATCTGGATATTCAAGCTCAAGATCGGCGGCTGATTAGGTCCAGAATTGCAATATTGACTCTTGAGGTGCTAGGTCCCACAAGCCTGCCGAGACCAAGCCGAGGCTTACTTCGGTAAACGCCGCACCATAAGTAATTGGCAAACTGTTCGTTCCCGCAACAGGTTCAACTACCTTGTCAACTACTCAACTCCACCAACCAACCACTCTACGCGTACGCGTTTTGGAGTACGATATCTTGACCTGAAAAACTTCATTCCATGTTTGGTCTATTTGCAGCAAACACATGCGCACACACACACACAACGAATGACACTACCAAGTAGGGCTGCCAGCCGGCACCGTATCAGGACGGCGTACGGTTGCCGTCAAACGGTAGCGTCGTGCCAAGCCTATTAGCGACGGTCATTCTTCCCCGCCATGGGCCAATCTTGAGCTTGACCCTCCAAGTCTCTGGGCGTTCCTACACTTAAACCTTGCAACGTGCAGTCAGAATGGTGTGAACTCAATGGTATATCCGAGCTCTCTGCTTCGAAATTGATAGTCACTTATGAACATCCACCGATATTGCACAAATACTACCTATTCTCGCGACGGTCAATAATCTCGCCAAATTTTCGCATCCCGTTTTAGAACTTTCCTGGTCGGTGAGTTTCAAGGAGGGTGGGTCAACGAGGGAAAGATCACTAGGGTATTTATAAACCCTGATGCTCAAAATCTATCCTTGTAGGTGACTGGTCTCCAGGATACCGCAATTGCTGGAGAGTATACACGATTGAAGGTATATTCCAGGTCGCGCTGGGCTTTTGAAGTGCTGGCTTTTGGTCAAATACCACATATGCGCACCCAACCTGAGCAAGCTGTGGGATGTCATAGGCCCCACAAGGAATTGACGACGCTTAGGAATTCGGACGAGGCCACATGAGTATCTCAAACCCCCCAAAATTAGACCAGCCAGTCTATCATATCAACCAGGTGACACGAGTCCGGAGTACTAGTCTCCACACTATACGTCTGCCAGTGAGAGTTGACCGATCTCTCTAATTCCCGTGAACGGGTGGGTATTCTGCTTAGGGACCCGACCGCAGAAGAAGTTTTAAAAGCAGGAGACTGAGTACCCCCGTAAGTCTTTAACCAAACATGTCTTCTATTCAACCGCCGGAACCCATAGCTATTGACCTCAAACCTACATTCGGCTGGGTCTTTATTGGAGCTTTGTTCGCCTCGGTGTACGTCGTCTTCCGTTCCGGAAACGTTAAATTTACACAAATCTTTCTCCGTCAGGTTTTACGGGGTCACAGTGGTCCAGACGCTATTTTATGTGAGTTAACCATGGATATTATCTAGTGCATATAATCACCAGAGGAGTCTAGTATCAAACCTATCCGAATGACCGGAAGGCGCTCAAAATCTTGGTGCGTGAGTTCAGCATCGCTCGGACCGGCTCTCTCTAATCCAACAACAAGGTTCTTTTTATATGGTAATCCTCCACTGGACCGTCTCAATGCAGGGATACTAACGATGTTCCCAATAAAAGGATCCTCGACACGCTCTCGCTCATCATGGTGTCACACGGGACATACAATTGGCTAGTCGTTGACTTTGCCAATCCCTTTGCTCTCATCAACGTCCCTTGGTTCGTTAACTATCCTCAAGATTTCTCCAACAAATACTGAAAATGAATTACAGGTCCATCTTTGTCTGTCTCGATTTAAAATCCTACCGTTTTCGTAAGATTACTGACTTCCTCAATGATATTGAATTAGGCTGAACCACTTTGCACTGTATGTCCTTGCGTTTCTTTCCTCCTTCCAAACGGTGGGCTTATCACTCACAGGCAACAATTGCTCTCTGCGTTCATTGGTTCGCTGGCATCCTCGTCGCCATTGATATACAACTAAACACAGCCTTTTTTGGCTTGATCTACTAGGTCTATGGCGTATAGGATCTACATGTGTGAGTACCTGTGTTGACTCCGAGTCATCCTTTGACCTCTGCCTGACACTGTCTATACCACGAAAGTTGAACCCAGATTAATTGTTTTGGTCATTCCCATCGTGAGTTCCCCCCCTTCTGGCTCCTCGTACCTTGGAATCGCTGCTTCATGCTTACTACGGCGCAAATACAGCTCGTGGTATCGCTCGCTCCTTTCGGTACGTCATCTCACAAAACCGTAAATAAAAAGAGAGAGAGAGAGGCTAAGATGTAGCGTTATGATCGATGACAGGTGTTGGAGTCGGTAAGATTTATATCCTGAATGGATGAGTGACGTATATTAAACAACGTATCTTGCAATAGCTGCAGTCATCTTTGGGTACGGATCGAAATTTTTCTCCTTGGTTGTTCAAAAATGACGTTGGTGATGATAGTTTCACTATGCCCCTAGCAGGAGGATTTGGAGCTCTCAATATGAAGCTTCACGTACGTATTTCTCCTAATCCCAATGTCACTGGCAGTGGCAAGGCTGTTATGCCCTGAATTCATCCTGGCAATTGTTAACGTCCAACAGTCAATCACCATCGTCGCAATCGTTTTCACCGCATCCTTGGATCTCGTCATCGCGACCACCTTTGTCCTCCTCATCCGTCGACATAAAAGTCACGACAGTTATCTTCAGAGGTATGAGTGTCAACTGGCATCCCTCAGGCTCGTGAGCGCTTGAGCTCTTACCGCTGTATGTCCCAAATAGGACAAACAAGATGATATCCACGTTGACAGTTTACCTTTTGACGAACAATCTGCTCACAAGGTATACTTTCAAGCCATCGCAGCTTCGGACTATCATAATTGCGTGTTGATTTCCCCCCAGTATGATCACAGCATCGTTGCTCGTCACTGTAAGTCCCGACTTTCAATCGAGAAATGTACATACGTAGGATGCGGAGTTGACCTACTTATTGATTCGATGCACAGTCCCTTGCTGTACCCAAGAAACTCGTCTACGAAGCATTCAATGTAATAATCTCAAAAGGTAATGAAAATGTCCTTCACACCATCTTTACTTGTTGAAATGATATCCCGGATCCGGTCGTTCAATAACCTCGCATACCAGCCTACACCAATACTTTCCTCGCACAGTCAGTTTCTTTCGCATCCGAGAACTTGATATCCTCCTCCTCACGCAAGAGTTCCCTTTTGATTCATTAGGCTTAACGCCCGAGAGGCCATACGCGGAAGGGGGACGATGAGTGCCCAAATTTCCGGGACGAACTTGCAAACGAAGATGGAGCCGATTGAATTCAACATTAGCCCACAACCGAGTACGAGTACGGGTATAGGAGACACTCCAAACGCAACGGTGGTGAGTAGTGACTGTGTTGTGGTCTCGGGCAATCAGGAACTGTGTTGATCAAGAATTATTTCGTATTCAGCGATCGGTTTATGATATGAATGCGGGGGAGCGAGATGGCTCTAGAAAGACAAAGCTTGAGGCTTGAAAATCCGATGAATGACGGATGTACGATGCAACTCGTGCATGTTCACACTGGACTGTATAGTGAAGAAAAACCTCGAGGGAATAAAATAGGAACGAGTCTTTCGAATGATGGATTCGCAGACAACGCCGTCATAACGGAGAAAGAGAACACAATACAGTGATTGAGCTAGACTGTGATCAATATATATGATGTTCGAATGAACTCAACGTGGGCGGGCGTGGTGGGCCTCAGCGTTACTACGACCATAGTTCCACAGATTAATATCACACTGCACAAAAAAACAACAATCATCGAACACAGATGATTCCCATATATCTGACAACATACCGCTGCCGACCTATAAAAGAATCAGCCATCATATCAACACCTCCCTCTTCTTCACCAAAACCTGTAGATCCCCCTTTGGATGGAGGATGCCCAATCCCACACGAGTCATGTCCATGTCGAGAATGTTCTTCGCCTTCAACGCAGGGTCAAGAGAAACGTCGAAATATAGGAGGAAACACGCGACGAAGATCCATATTTCCTGCTGGGCGAAGTGTCTAAAAAACACGAAATTCATTGAGTAAAATCAAAGAGCGACGAACACAGTACTCACCTCCCCTCACACATGCTGACCCCTCCACCAAAAGGGTTCCAAAACTTTCCAGTTTTGTCCTTCCCGTCGCCCAAAAACCGTGTGGGGTCAAACGACATCGGGTCGTCGTATATATCCTCGCTGTGATGCACTGTCCGAGTGACACATATCAACTCATCGTCTTTCTGGAACGTATAACCAGCGAGCGATGCGCCTTCTTCGTCAACGACACGTCGGATCGACGACGAGGACGTGGTATATCGCAAAGTCTCTGAGATCACGGACGAGAGGAGAGGGAGGGACGCGGAGGCGAGGAAGTTCGACACGTTCGCCATCTCGCCCTTATTTGTATTTCTGAACGTCTTCACTGCATCGTCAATTTCTTGGTATAGCGGAGCGAGCCCCTCTGGCCGTTTGAGCATCATGGCCACGACCCAAAAACACGCCCACGTCGAGTTTGCTTGTAATGCCCATATGTCCGAATTCAACAGCAAAGCAACGTCACGATCCGAATAACCCTCCTCTCTCGACTCCGAGATCAACCTCTTCACAAGATCGCAAGACGTTTCATCTCCATTTCCACCCCCTTTCTTTTGATCCCATAGGTCCTGAAGCCAGTGCTCGGTGATGTCGGCGAGCTGGTCACGCACTTTCCGACCGGGGGCAGTGACAAAGTCGGGCATGAACCCTGCTGCGAGGAGAGGGAACGCGTCGTCAAAGGCGAGGAATGTCGGGTACGAGGCCTTTGTTGGGTATGAATCCCCCATGAACGCCAGGATCGCCGAATCGTACATTTGTGGGTGCAGAAGTTTGATGAGAGATATCTGTTCGGAGGGTTTAGGTGGAACATAGGAAGACAGGATGCGGATAGCATGTGAGCGGTAGGACGAGACGAGGTTTCCAATCGACGTTGGTGATAGTAAGCGGTGGTGGAATGCGAACATAGTGTCTTTCATGTAGGACGAGTAGGTGACTTGCGAGGAGATCCCGAAAATTGCCACAGAGTATTCGAGGCGAATTGGTATGAACGCGAATGACTTCAGTAGTAGCTGTGATCAGGGAATTGGATTTACTTTGAAAGACTGGATTGGCACACCTTTGAATTTTTGTACACCTCTCTGATGAGCTACAGATGTACAATTCGTCAGTAACACGTATGCATACTAGTGTTGCCGCGGTCCGGTTCGGTCCGGTTCAGCGCCGATTTTTGCGAACCCCGAACCGGACCTTGGGTTCGGTTCGGCAAAAATGCCGAACCTCGGACCGAACCTTTTTTAGGTTCGGTTCAGGTTCGGTCCAGGTTCAGAGGGGGTTCGAACCTGAACTGAACCTCAAATTTCTAGCAGTCTTAAATTTAAGTCTTAACATACGTTTGAGGCAAAATACAGTGACTTAGAGTCATAAATTTGAATAAAACAATGCTCAAGTCCATATTGTAGCTATGTTGAGTGAGTTCCATCACATTATCCAGCCAATATGACATCATTCTTCCTAATTTACCCGTGAGAATGTGGTCCCCGGCACGTCGGACATTAATTTCACCCTCATACATGTGCACGGCACTGTTGCGGCACCAACAAAATTTATGTTTCTCTTGTTTACATCGTAAAATACCTCAAATTTTTCAAATTTTTGCCCTTTATATAGTCACTAGGAGAAGGGGTTCGGTTCAGGTTCGAACGGGTTCGAACGGGTTCGCAAATTTTGCAAAAATTGCGAACCTCGAACCGAACCTCAGGTCCGGTTCTGGTCTCCGGCCGAACCCGAACCCCAAACCCGGTCCGGTTCTGGTCC